>WEDG01011631.1:0-30330 GCA_017591395.1 Schistocephalus solidus
CCTTGATGCGGCTTCTTGGTTAGTTGCATCTTTCACCGACGCAGTTTTTGCTTGGGGAATTCCTAAACTCCGGCAGCTAATATTAACGCTCTCGTTTAGTATGGCTTTCTTGGATGTACTGCGATGCTTCTTTATTTTCTGACGCACCTGCCGGTCGTCCTTTTCTCGTACCTGATATTTTTTTTCGAGTACGCTGAGCCCCGTCAGCACACCGTCTTCTTCCTCATTGGTGCTTACGACTGAGGAAACTGTGTTTGCGTATGTTCTTCGTTTTGCTTAGTTTCCGTCATTGCCAGTTCGTTATCTTCGAGTATAATTTGTGGAAGTTTCTTCAACCTTTCTATCTCCATCTTCAACCCTTGCATATACTTTTCAATCTCCGATTTTTTTGAAGAAGTTTAAAGCATATCGCACACGCTTCGTTCTCATATTTGACATCTAAAAAACTTATTAAACTCTCGCCCGTTTGGTGGGAGGTGACTTAAAGGAAACATGCCTGGAATTGAGGTCATTCGTATTATGATTAGTCTTTATTTCATCATTTAAATTAAAATCAGCGCGTTCGTCGTGTGGCAGCAAAGTCTTCTTGAATTCTCGTCGCGTTTTATGGGTAAGTCTTCTCAGTTTTTTCTGTGTTTAACCTTGTGAAAATATGCGACTTGATTAGACTTGCAGAATTTTCTCCCCAGTTTGTGCTTTCTGCATATTTCTCTTTTTTAGGTTGCTGTCTATCCACCCTGGACCCTTGCTCTGATGTACACTCTGTAGTGAGCAGTAGTTGTCCATGAGTTGCAGAAGAGCATTCCGGAACAACTCCAAATCTTCATTCACAATGCCCGAAAACATCGAGGTCTCTTTGAGGTGAGTAAAATGTGCTCATCTCTCATGAAAATTACCACGCCACACGGAAAATAAGGAGGTATCCTACATAAGTACCACTTAATCAATTCAACCGAGCGGAGGCATGGAAATAATCTCATTTATGCTGCCTGATGTTTTCGTAAAAACCCGGTCGAGACAGTAAGTCCTTTGTCCTTCACTTGTTCGGGTTGGGGACAGGGCATGTTGTGTGAGGAGTGCCTTCAAGGTTTTTGCAGGAAACCATCATCAAACTTCAATTTCGGGCAGGGTGATTGAACAGTGCTCCAGTTAATTCCTGGTGCGTCGAATTCACCCATAATCATGATATTATGTCGACAAGTAAACTTTTCTTATTGTCCCAACATATGGGTGCCTGCGACTCGGTCTATTCTAGATGGCCGATAGACAGTGAGGACATCCAGATATGGAGAGTAAAGCGCCTTAGTGGTCAACCAGATGGCTTCCATGCTGCAAGCAAATTTACACGTCTTGTCGGACACTATAAGCACTTCTTTCACACACAAAATTGTTCCACCACCCTGTTGGTTTTCTCTGTCCCTCAGAGATATTTGGTATCCAGACAATTATATTTCGCTATCTCGAAATGCTGCCGAAAGCAAAGTTTCCGGTTAATGCTATCAAATCCGGAGATAATTCACTAAGTCAAATGTTTAACCTGTCAAGTTTTGATAAAAGGCTTTGGGCATTTGTTTACAAGTACTCAAATTTTGCGCCAGCCGATTTTCCACTTTCATTTGTCAATTTTATAGGCCTTCATGCGTTCCCGCTGACGTCAATCTCGTAGGCCTGTTCCATTACTTGATGGGTTTCGGTAACTCTGGTTTCCACAGTGAAAACAATTGGCGTTACTGACATAGTTCTGTTATCTCTTTAGGCAGTTGGTTCCCTGATGGTTTTTGCGTCAGTGGAGTGGCTGCCATTGTCCTTAATACAATTAGTAAATTTAATGGGCACATGTATTCTTCAGAACTACATCCCGCTTTAAGATAGCCAGATTGTGTTCGTCAGCCTACAGTTTTGATAGCAATAACAAGACAAGTTCCCGGCTTTACAGCCTTTCCACAGGGGAGTAGTCCGGTTGAATTACGGACATTGGTTTTTTTGTGAAAGGATCGCCTTGATTTGATCTTTGCTCTAAGGCATAATTTTGAGAATTCATGGTCTTGGCATTCCAAGGTTGTCTTCGCCCGTTTTGCCGATCCGGAATGCTTTCAGTATTTTTACTTCCATACCTGGTTGGAGCAGCTGATTTAGGAGGCCATGAAGAGAAACAAGGCCCTAAGTGACATGGTGGGCAGGTTGAACTGCAATTGACTGCCCTTGGCTTTCTAAATTTAGTATTGATAACCGTATTTTGTCTAGTATTGTTCTCTCGTAAGGGACCCATTAAATCTGCAAGCTCATATTCCAGTTTTTTGACTTTCAGTAAAATATAAAAATATCCAATAAAATATTCGTCCTCGTAGCCGAGGAATTTTGCTGCCATGATGCTTTTTGCGCGCTTTGTTAGTCCTTAAATGTAAATATAAACTGATCAAGGGCCAGTCGTTGATGTCGAAGCCATCTCAATAGGCTTTCCTTAAAATGAAGTCTCATTCCTGCTTATGCTGATAGCAAACAATTGCTTTGAGTCCATAAATGTTTTAAAAAACTGTGTAAACCTACGTTCTCTTTCGAGAGTATAACGAACGATTCCAACTGTGTTTTGAGTATGGTGATTATTTAAAGAAATATGAGCAAAAAATGTGCCTACTAGTTCGGTACTGTCGTTACCTTTCTTGATCTAATGCACTGATATAAACAAAATTCATCAAAAGTCATGTCCTTACGGCATGCTTCCTTTTAATAAGAGAATGTATATTATTATTATGTATGAAGAATTAACTTATTCCCCATAGCTTGGAATGCTTTTGAGAACAAATGGTTTACGGTAGAAAGAGTTAAATGGCAGGGAAATCCTTGGTTCTTTATGAGTATTTCTTAAGAATTTTGTTTCAAATTTGACTGAAGTATTTTACTCTGCATATATTCGCACGCATACGAGCAGATGAAGTTATTTTACGATACAAACGGCACTAAAATTTTGCAAAAATTCAAAGTGTTTTGTAAATGAAGACAAAGATCTAGAATTTAATTCGTAAGTGTAAGTAGGTTTGAAAAAACACAATGTGTTGAATAGAGCCTACCACGAATCAATCCTTGGCACGATGATATTACTAACGGTCGCAAATGGTTACGATTTTGGGTTGACCTTAGACGGTGACTGATAAAATTGGAGTGATATCTAATATGATTCAGTATAAATAAAGGCAAAATGAAAAGTAACCCGTTCAAACAACATATATCTGCTTATGAACATCAGCAGTAGAAGCTTAAAAATTCATAAACCACAGGGACATACATTTCGAACGAGAAACATGTTACGGTTCGTACAATTCCACATTTTAAAAGATCAGAAGGCAAAATAAAAATTTTACAAGAATTTGAGATAAAGTAAATGTCCAAAGTTTTCAATTATGCCCAAAATTAACATAAGTGTCTTTTAAGTTGATTTTGTTTAAGTTTATAACATCGAGACGCTATTTTTATAGGCACTATTTTAAAATCCATTTGGCCGCGAGAGGTTAGTTCGTTATTCCTGTGGTCTTGTTTATCATTTACCCTTATTTCGTTCGATTTCAAAACACCATTGCACCTTACAGTTTATGGTTTTATCGGGAAAGATCCTGCTTTCATTTTTACTTGAGTAGTTTCTAAAATCTTCCCATTTTTTAATCGGCACTATCATGCTTCTGTGGGAACATTTGTATTTTTATTAGATACGCATGCATTTCTTACTATCATCTTTTTTGAATTTGCTTGCTTCTATTTTGACGATACAAGTAAGCTAATACTTTTGCCTTAATCGATCGATCGAATTTTGAAGAAGCTTCCGGACATTATACGTTTGGTTACGTAGGGCATTTTAAGAATTCGAAATATCTCAATTCTCTTTCGAAAGCCAATATTTTTGCTTTCTTTGAGGATTCGTTTTGACGTTGTTTTTGACGTGCTAAATACTTATTTATGTGATCTACTTATTTATGTGTCTACTTAGCTGTATACTTGCTTCTTATTTTTGCACCCGAACCATATATCAGGTGCTCTATATCTAGTTAATTTATTGCTGAGTAGCTTGTTCTATAAGCCATATTTATAGGACTCAAGATTTGTTGGAGAGACGAATAATAGTGTAATCGTAAATTTTACCCTATAGCAAACAAATAAATCAATCTTCACATTTTTTCCGCAGTATTTCCGGCAATTTTTGTTTAATACTTAAAGCTAGCAATGTCAACTATATACTTGATTTTAGATTCCTTTAAACGCACAAAATATAAATCAGAAGACTGGTCTCCAACCACTTAACAAACCAGGATCTATTTTTGTAAATTATTTTCACGTAGATAACGTAGTACCAACAAAGGCGGAGGCCGAAAAGCCCATTTCTCGCATATTAGCCGTCATTGGTCAGGTTAACTCAACTGCAGTTGGGGATCACATGGGATTTAAACACGAGATCTCTGGTGATTGGGTCAAACGCTACAGCATTAAGCCACGAGGCTGCTGTCCTATCTCTTTTGATCGGGGTTGATATTTGCGTTTCTTCAAACCCTCAAAAGAATTTTAATCCTCTCAAAATCAAAGGCCTTCTTTGGACGTTGCATGCAAAGGGGAAACATGATATCAACCTCCGAAATCTCATGCATATTTTAGGTTTTTTCCTCGGTATCTACGTTTTGAGAACCCGAGCTTAGCACAAATCTAAAAGGCAGGATTAAATACTGAAGTTAGCTAACAGCATCGAACTGTGTCACACCAGAATGACCATTTAAATTGGTAGGAAACGGAAGACAACATAATGAGAATGTTCTGAAGTAATAAGGTGTGTAATAAATAAATTCAGCAGAAATGCCACAGAAATTAACTATATGAAAGAAAATGGCCGGTTTTTGGTGTTCTTGCACTTGTTTCTACAACTGAACACCGAGCAACCACATTGCACAAAGCGATGTGTCTGTTTTCTTTGAACAGCACCAGACGTTCATCTTAATTCCAACAAACAAACAAAAATGCCAGATGCGATAAAACATACACTGTTGCTAAGTGCCAAACTTTTGCCACGCTATTGCCAAATGCGATAAAGTATACACTGTTTGAACTGCTTTCCGGTGTTACCACGAAAATTATGTTAACAACTGATACTGTCAAATGGATTTAAGTTTGCAACATCGGTCTCTATAACTACTTTGGACACTTAAACGAGGTCCGTAGACTGTTATTAATGCTGTAGCCTGGGGCGATTAAGTTTACTTATACGTTCAGCCAAAATCTATTGTGAATCGAGTGTAGGATCTGAGTCTGCTTGTTAACCAATTTCTTCTAAAGCTTAAATGTATGAAAACCACATTGATCAACAATATCAGAGGTACATCCGAGCCTTGACCCGCGCAATCTTCCACGATCTCTAGAGAAGATTTAAGGAAACGTGATTGACTTGTCGACAATTAAACATATTTTTATGATTATTTATTTTATAATATATAAAGGTAGTTGATAAATTCCAATAAAATTTCGGCATGTATTTTTCAATCATCACGCATGCGCTCTCTATTCAAAATTACGCTTTTCACCTAGAAAATGAATTTTATAACTTCTCAATACTCTTTTGCCTGTAGGGCGTGCATCATATTTTTGCGATCAATTTTTGAAAAAAAGACTACTCAGTGTTGTATATGTTGGCTTTTAATTCAATTGTTTGTTTGAGGTCTCGGAGGAATTTTACCGACAAATAATCTCTCTTGCCCCTTCGACTTTTGTCCTAGCATATTTATCTGTTACGATTCTCATTTGACGAAATTTTAATCACTTATTTTTAAACGTGTACGACATGTTTGCTAATGCCGGATTTGTACTCTCAATACGTTCGCGTTCAATGTGATATATCTGCTTCTGCTTTATATTTTAAGCATAGCATTCGGTGACTCTAGACTGTAGGCTAATTTTGTGGTAACAGTCACTAATCTTGATAGTGTTTTGGTCTTCTATTATTTCTGTATTCATCACATTTTCGTTAATTACGGTCATTTTGAAGTTTCTAATGCATCTTCCTCTTCTTCTTCTTTGACTTTGGGTCTTATTGAGTGGAAGTTTCTTATTTCTGGGCTTCTGGCGTTTCAGCGCCACAAAGCGTGTTTGTTTATAACCATGCTAAAGATTACTCAACTTTAGGTAAGTGGAGGTGGTAGCTACCTTTCGGTTCACAAATGCCTCCTGGTTGGTTGTGCGAGTACACAAAGATGAGGATAATTCGCATATTAACTAAATTCAAAAGCATCATTTTAGTTTGGTCAGAAAATGTTATCAACATGAGGCGAATAGGCTCAGAATCAGTAAAACCTAGATTTATTGCAACATATCATGGGAACCTATGATATTATCTAAAAAAGTTCGCAGTTCAGTATAGGAAGCAAGGTGCGCCCTCAGGGACGCTCTGATTACTAGGAGTAACCTCTTAGTTTCTGTATGTAGCGTCAGTAGGGAACAGTAGATCTGTTAAAATGTGGAATGATATTGTTCAAACAATTTGTAAAATTTATTCCAGAATGCCGTGGACCTTTCCTGCCGGGTGAGTCCCTTTGTCTGAAATGGCCTTCGCATGTCTATTACTTAATCTGCACGCATACTTATGGTTGCTCATCCCGTTTCCCCTCTCCTTTAAATACGCCTAATTTGTTGGGGCTTTGGCATTATTCGCTGTCATACACAATTGTGCATTCAGTTTGATTTTGCTAGCAATGTGGTCTTGATAAATACATCGTCGGAAAACTGCCATTAATAGCGTTTGCGTGGGTGTGGTTCTCTCCTGTTATAACTCATCGATTGCGCGCTTTTTTAATTTACCTGTGGGGTTTCTTCTTATCCATTTTCAACTGTTTAACTAACGTTTTTTTGAAAATAGGGTCTCTCGGCACTCCATAACACCCTGTTGCTACTTATTTCCCGGTATTGCTTTTGTCGCAAATGCCAACTTTATTAGTATTCGCTTTCTTTTGAATAATTTTGGTCAGTTTTATTTCTCTAACCTGGATCTCAATATTGCTTACGGCCTCGGAAAGCGTAGACATTACGCATAATGATGGAATTTGGCACCCTATAACTTGCGGCAGTTTCCGTGTGGAAGCTCGTTACGGCCTTACGCACATTCTGTGCACTGCGTTACTTCATTACCCTGTTCATCCGAGAAGTCCAGATTTGGACATAGTTAACTCATTAAGGAAAAACTGTGGAGGAGTTCACATTGAATTGCTTAGCCGGCCATGATACTTGCCTTAAGCGAGCCTGCAAACGAGACTCTGTACAACAAACAAACTTGCTTTTGTTTGTTTACTGCATTAAACGCTGACAACTTTTCCTGTTAGAGTCGGCCACTAGGCTCAACCTCTCCATTTCAAAAAGGGTCAGTGTGAAAATGTGCATTTATGCCCTCAGAGTACCGTGCCATGTGGCTAAATTTACCTCCGCGGCTATGCCGCTGGTAGCATGGCAAGTGACTCATCGTCTCCCTAGTTCGGGTTTTTCGGTGAAGAAAGGAAAGAAGGGGACATGGCTTTGTCTGCTCTCCCTCGCTAGCGTCGCGTCCACATGCCTATGCCGTACCAGCTAACTGGCTCACCTTTTTTCAACTTCCGCCCCTCTGCCTCAAGCACGTGCCGGTTTAACGGGAGCTTATTGGGCATAGATATAGAAAGCGTGCGCAGCCTCGGTGTGAGGTAATTGTCGGGCACGTGCCCCTTCCAAAATCGAGCCACCACCGCAATCGCCTTTATCATATTTTTCGGCAATACAGTATAATTTTAAACCATGAGGTCATATAATTTCAATTTATCATCCACATCCTCTTGACAGCTCGTAACTGCACCCCGGGAACATTCAGTACGCCAAACTTTCAATGAAAAGCCTCTAGGTGTCTCTACCATCTTTCAGTGTCTCATCCCAAATCTACAAAGTGGGAGCTTGTTGTACGCATTTCGCTCCTTCTCTGTTCGTCAGCCATGTGTGTGCGAAACGTGCAGAAAATATCCTTCTGTTCTGGTTCAAATTGACTGTTTCGATCGATCCTCAAACCCCCTTGTTATTACTGGTGGAAATTTCACAAAATCAGTCATATAACTTCCTTTTTCGATTAATATTATGTGCTGCATCTTGCGGAGTGGAATGTGCACTGACTTAACCTATACGTTCAAGTATAGCAATTAACTCTTATGATCCAACCTTATCATGTAGTCTTGTCGAATTGCATTATTTCTTGGTTCGAAACAGCGGATGAGGTAGCGGTGTCTTCTTAACGCACAGGGTTTTCCTTGACCTGTGTTAGGAGAGAAGACACGGTCAACTAACTAAATTTTGTTGAAATTCTCGCCGTTTGCGGATTCTGTGGTTCTTTATGACGCCCACACCATTCCTGTCGAAAAAAAACACGGACCTCCCTCTCTCTCTCCCTCCTCTTTCTCGTTTATTGATCTCTTTTCGTCACATGACCGCCTATGTGGATTTCAGTCAAGGCGAAACGAACGTCGTTATTACGTCTTTTAGTCAGGTTAGTTCCGTGAACTCCACTTCCATGTGACCTTCTGGATCTCTTTATAGATTCAAACCTATGGCTTGTAAGACCGGTCATCTCCAAGACTGACTACTGTAAATTGCCATCAATGCATTGCAAATGTATATGTATAACTTACTAACTGCAGCGCAAATGAGCTTCCTCCTGCAGGAATTAAAATGAGGGGCGATCACGGAAACACTTGTTCAAGGTCCTGACGTTTAAAAAAGACCAACTTCCATTTTCCGAGGTTGGCTTAGCGTCGGATCCCGTACTGTTTGAGAGGCGTCGCTCATGCTGAAATGCAGTGGGACGTCAGCAGCTGTCGATTGTATCTGCATCGTACATATATTTTTTTATCGCAGTCACTTGCATCTCAGTCTTGTCTCTCGTTTGCTTTCGTCCACACCTGGATGGCTAGTGGGTGCTGCCCTAGCGCCCTCGTTTGCATTCATATCTGGTTGGCGATCCTCTTCGTCGGCGTTCACGCCCAGTACGTCTCGCCAGTTCAGTTTCTGCTTGACTTGAGTTTGTTTATGGCTGCTTCCAGTTAGAATTCCCGTAGGCTGTTCCGCTGATTGAGCTCATGTCGTAGTACTTAGTAAATCGCGTGGTTTTAGGCTACAGTTCAAGGAGGTCATTCCGATGTGCTGATCCTTGGGTGCTTCACTGCTTTCTTGGTCATTCACCGAGCTGAGAATTGTGGGCGACCTGGGGCCCGAAGGCGTGTCTGGAGGCTGCAAAATATTCCCCTACCAGAGAAAGCTGGTCCACCATTTTTAGCCTGCCTTTATGTTTACTCATGCGGGCCCGCGATGGTTCTCCAGCGCAGTTCGAGTAGCCGGAACCGCAGTGCAGACGATAGCCGTCGTTCGCCGTTTTATCTCTTGGTAGCTGGTCATAGACCTCATGACCAGCTGTTGTATTTCCGCCTTGGGGCTGCGGACGACGCTGATCCGTGGTGGTTGAAACAAATGAGCAACTGCTTTATATATGTTCCAATGTACGGTGCTATCGTCCTAGCGTTCAGTAGTTTCGTGGTAGGGGTTATGGTGGACGTGGGCCGTCTCTTTCGCGACTATTCCTGAGGATGGGTTCGAACGGTACTCGGAAACGTTAGGGTAGTTATCTGCGTATTTCAGCGATCGCATCTTCTTCTGAACTGTCTTCAGTTTTCAGTAGCACTTCGGGAGTCCCTCGAAAAAAATCCGGGACTCAACTCTGTACAGACGTGATCATAGTATCGTTTGGTATAGCCCAGAGCTTCACCTTGATCCCAATCTGAGTTAGATTAAAACCAATTCGGCAAAACGAACTATACGCTAGAGCGGGGACAACTTGCCCAGCTGCCTAAATTCTGACCAATGTACTTCTCATGGATGCTGACTCTGGTTACATAATGGGAAGGCCAACATGTGTGATAGCATTTCCAATACCGGGAATTTCACAGTCATAGTTAGGCATATCGCCAGAGATATACGAAGACAAATAATGGGACCTCCTAATAGCTCCTTTTGGGACTTGTGATAGATCCTCTTGAGAGCCTTATTGTAAGATTTCTTTAGTTCAGAAGATAACACGCAGCTCAATAATTCGTTATCATGGTGACTGCATAATTCCTAAACTACGCATCCAAATTCCAAGCTCGAAAAAAATAATTTAAGCATGGAAATCTGACGCTAATCGATTCAATTTAGAGTAATATGGACGTTACCCAATGCATACTAGGAACGTGCTGTTTCAGGGGTATAATATAGTAATACAGCAGCCCTTACTCTTTTACTATATGCCGCACGAGTACGCATAAAAAGAGGTAGACCATCGACAGGTGAGGTTGAACTCTCTTTCCAAAGGACGGCCGAATTATCCCCTTCAGCTGACAACCCTCCAAAACAAAACTCCTAGCTCGCTGTGGTAATTTCAACTGTGTCAAATCTATTATACACCGTGGGGATTGCCTTGCGTTACACCGAGGAAGAAAACCGCATTTTAGACACCGCTCCCCCCTCCCCCTCCCCCCCTTAATCAAGGCGACCTGTAATGCGAGTGGGCGCAGTAGCTGACGTACGGCCTCCGCCCACAGCGTGCTATGTGCGCGCATGTGCAAGGAAATATTATAGTTGCCCGTCATTGCTGATGTTTGGCGCACATCACTGAAGGGTTAATTGGCAACACTAATGTATGTGCATCTGGCCAGAAAGGTCTGTACAGTGGTACTGCATATGCCCGTATTGGCGTCCCCATATAAAAGTCCATTCGATGCGCGCTTATCGGGCATATTTGCGATGCGGTTGGATGCGTGTAGTTTTATCTGCTCTACTGTGACCTACCAGTTCAGCATTCCAGTCTGCTCTACGTGCTCAGTGTCCAGAATGCGTTGCTGCCACCCCCCCCACCCTTTTATGTTCTTCGAAGCTGGTTTAGGTGGCCTTGGTTTAATTTGTTTGGCTTTGGTAGATTATTCAGTTTTACTCACTGTAAAGCAGGTTACACCCTAGTTTCTTGGCGAAGCGATTGCAGGTGGAATGCTGCAAACTGTCAAGGACCAGGTTGAATTTATACTCGGACTGTAAACTTGATCTTAATTTTTATGGATCGCGAGATGGTGTTTCCTAGATAAATTAATGGATGTAGGACGACTGGGCAATTCCCGTAGGCTCGGTTCATTCGATAGCTAATGCCGATTAAAACATCATAATCGTTTTCTGTCTGTTGCATTGACAATGACAGTGAATACCAGGACAACTTTTTGATTCGTCCAAAGTCGGCGCATCCGGATACAATAAGCTCTGGACTTCATCGGATGCCCGCTTTTGTTGCGCTGTCCAAAATGGAGTCGTCGACAACGACAAGCTCATTTAACACTTCGATCATCGACTCCCACGAGGTCTACCTTGTGCCACATAACATGGTGGTGCAGAGACGCTGAATTGCACATACATTAGTTTACAGGGATCTTCAACTTGTGCTGCATCTACCACACTCGCCTCCTCCTCCTCCTCCTCCTCCTCCTCCTCCTCCTCCTCCTCCTCCTCCCTCCTCCTCCTCCTCCTCCTCCTCCTCCTCCTTCTCCTCCTCCTCCTGGATCCTGTGTCATGACTAAGTCAAGAGAACCAGAGGCGAAAGCGTGCGCATGTAGCTGACTCGGCGAGACCCCGATCCTAAGCGTGTCACTACACCACCTCGGATCCCAATAAGCGAGAGCGGGTCGCGTTAAGAAAAGAGCCACTGCAGCCTGACTCTCAGTCCACCAGGCGGCCATTCCACGCAAATATCCATTGAGCTGAATGTGGGCTCCGAGTTATCCCGCCTTCAAGCCATGGCTTTCGTCTTACCGGGGTGGCTCGGATCACACATGTAGCAGAGAAACCGCATTGAGAAGGAGCCTAAGAACACATGTCCCACTTACGTGAGAGGTGCCGATTGCATGCTTGCGGTGTGTGATATTGGGCGTGTTCATGTATGGTGCAGGTGCTGGTGAGGAGATATATGGGGAGGTGCTGTGGCCACCTGTGCTCTACCGCAGGTTTTCATTGAGGGGCATGTGGCCGAATAGGCCCCTGCGATGACTAAATGTGCGTGCACAGTGTGGGCAGCTGAGGCGGGTACGGTGGGCGTATTTTGGTGCTCTTGGTTCGGTAGTTTGTGTGGATTCGTAGGTGGTCGAACAGGCCGAGGGGGTCTCCTCCTCAGGTATAGAAAGCCTGTCTGCTCGTCTTTGCTGATGTTAATCAGCACTTCGGTGAACATGAGGCTGAGGAGGGTTTGGTCGAGGACGCTGCCTCTGCTTGACCCCATTTGCCACTGCGAAGGTTCCCCTGTTGATCCACTGTTCCTGACGCATCCAACCATGCTCATGCAGCTGCCCATCTATTAACGTGAACATCACAACAGAACATTGCTATACCTACGTTACTTGTCATAGGTCGTCTCTGTTCCCAGTTTAAACTGTTTTTGAGATTCACGAAGGTGGTGCATAGGTAGACACCAAATTCTTGATATCTTTCATACAGTTTCGGGTTGGTAGCATCGTATAGGTAATTCCACATTTTTTCTAGAATCTGCATTTTTTCCTGAGAGGAAGTCCCTGCTGATGTGTTAACTTCAAACAAGTTATGCTCGTTTGGAGATATTACCAAAAACTCCGAGAACAAAGTTCCGCTCTGATTCTCATAGATATGCCCGTTTACTTCGCTTCCACATAGATAAAAATGGCCAAATTTTCAAAATTGTATGTTTCTGGTCAGACCACCGTGTTTATGTATTTTGGCTGAAAATGGGTCGCTGCGCGGAGATTTTTCATTAACCACCGGTTGCATTGCTCTAACGGTTTCCTACCGAGAAGGCAAACAATCTAGTCCAGCATTAGTTGCAGTTGATAATGGCTGTTGATGACATCTCGCACCTTGTACACAGTTCGATAAGGCCGTACATAAGGCAGTCGACCTAACGCTTCAGGATCCGTGATACTTCCGTCAGTAATGCTGTTCTATCTGAGTTAAATATTAGCCCGCTGCAGGTGGCCTAAGGGCGGAAGACTGTATTGATGGACACTAATTACTTTTTTATCGAACCAAAATTTGTCTATCTTTGGATTTCGCCTGACTGGCTAGTCAGCTGGTCACTTTGCTTCCCCCACGGCATTTATTGCAGTTAGTGACAACATTTGAGGAGCGCAGTTTCCTCTTTTCGATTTTTTGTGCGTGTGGACATCATGAGGTCCGTTTTTTGCTGATGAATTGCTGTATTTTTTTCACTGTGGCCAGCCAGCCGGTTCGAATATCTTCCGCGTGCAGGTCTAATGACGTCATCCTCGATGGTATAGATGTCATCTGGCGGTCTCTGCCAGTACCTTCCGACGTCCCCAGAAGCCAGCCTTCACTCAGTTGGATCTTTTTGTCGATAGAAGTTGACGCAAGGTCACGTTACGTAGCTGGGAGAACTGAACTATCCCGTCAGTGGGCTGATTTCTAAGCCAGTGATTTTGACGTGCCCTGATATCTCAAAAACCCTCTGATGAGGAAAGAATGCGTGGCTTCGACACTGGCCGCCTTGCCTCTCATATAACCGACCACCGGTAAGACTGATTAAGACCGTCGGAAAAGGAGATCGGGTACGATGCTTGATGGGATATAAAACCTGCTGTTTCGCGTCGCCTGTATGTTGGGCCTCCGATGCCGGTTTTGGGGTCTAGGAGTTTACCTTATTGAACAGAGGTGGCCCACTATCTTTCCTCTTCCATTGTGCCCCTGGGTTAAGACAGAGTTTTACCGACTCTGGGCGAGTTAGACCGCAGTCTCTGGTCGGTAGGCCACCTCTTTTGCTTGCGTTGTACACGAGTGTTGGTCTCTCACTCGCGAGAACTGCCATACCACACACATGCACTGTTTTCCGGATTTCCCCTTAACTTGACCCCATTGTAGTGATCGCGAGTTCCATCTACACTACAGGGTTCATTACTCGAACTGATGCACAAAAACCCGAATAATGTTTTGTGCCGGAGAGCATATTGGCCCATTTTCCTCTGTTAAAAGTCGCTAACCTTACTTCTTAACTCCGATCGTATTTAAAGGCTCCAGAAAGGTTTTATATAAGAAAATTCCTTGCTTATTAGCTGCATGCGTTGGGTACCGCTGCATCCGTACAATATTTGCCATCTGCAATGATCAAACACAACACAATTAACCAGAGCCCTTTATAGTGCTTTGATATTGTCAAACATATTGCCTGAAGACTGTGCGCGCAGCTAAGGGTGTGGGACATCGACCCGCCGACCGGTCAGGCGCGCGATTTCGGTTCGCGCGTGTGCGCGCGTGTGGGCGGGCGGGCGGGAGTATATGCCAGGGCGGTAGGGGCGGTATCACTTGCCCCTTTCGGCCACAAGGCTGCTACTCGGTGGAGAGAGCCAGGACGGCTGCCTTTCCTTTCCTTGCCGAAGGAAAGATGCAGAGGCGACTGCATTTGTGTAGGCACAGTCTCTTGCACTCCTCGCCAACTTCACAGTAGCCTGGAGTCAGTTATCTTGTCAGGATAGTCCGTGTACATGAGTGGGATAATTTGCGACGGCAATTTCACTCTCACTGCCTCTAGCGACGCGGGATGAAAATGCATGGTATTTTCGTCGCTAGATCCGAACTTCTGTCCATTTCGGTGTGTGCACCGAAGCTGGTACATATTAGTCACTGGGCACCGCGAGAGTAGGGAATCCGCAGTCAGAGTGATAAGCCTCTATGGCTGGTTGTTGGTTGTCCTGATCATACAAGGCTGGCAATTGATGGCATGGCCTTCGGTGAAATCGGCAGACTTTTACTCCTGTCAAATGCGCAGTCGCGGGCCAGCGGTAACAATGCTCTCAGGGCACAGGATGTCATAGTTAGGTATGTGGACCACCTTATAACATACGCCATGCTCTGTGATTACACGAGTGCCATGGCGACCAAACACTAAGTACGTATTTTTGTTACCGATTCGCTGTGGTTATTTTCAAAAGCACTATAGCAAACAACCTCGAGCGAACAATCGTGACGGCTGCTTGGGTTCCGTCCGACCGGAAAATTCTCAAGAAACCAAATGAAACAACTGTCCCGCGTATCCAAGGTCTGTGGAGGAGGCAAATATGCCAGTGTATGAGGTTGCGGTCAACGTCATCTTGTTCTATAACAAAGAAAGCTGGTCGCTGCGCCTCACTGGTTAGAGAAAGATCGATACGTTTGACTGCTGGAGAATTCTACGGCGTCGACTCGCAAACCGGATCTATAACATAGCATTTCATTGCCAATCGAGGATACCTTCTGTTGTTCTTGCTGCTGCTGCAATAAAAGGTCGGTATCTCAAATGGTCACACATACCACCACTCAATGGAGAGCTAACCTTTGTTCTGTCACCTCTTTAGGAAGTCGACAATTCGACAGTCGATTTCGACTATGCCCACCGTATGCTCCACAGCAGGGTGGTGCAGGGACGGTGCCTTGCGCTGGATTATAGTGAGAGTAGACTGGCACTGCATCTACCTCACTCTCTCTTCCAGTGTCCCATCTGAGCTCGGTGTCAAGTTCGGAACACAGAGTACTAGGGACTCAATTTGTTTAACCACCTCCTCCTCCCGTGCCAGATCCGACTTTTATCGTTTTATTGCTCGACGGAAATAGTGAATACTATCCGTTAGAAAATTCAGCGAAGTTCGCCTAGAAAAACACCAGCTCCACCTTCCGTCTATCAAGCACATCCCCATTATTTTAACCTCGTTAAGGAGGTTAAAGTCTGAGTGAAGTGCGATCTAAGGGCGGTGTTTTAGCAAGTTTTCGGGGTAAGATAAATCAGAATTAAAAGAATTTGGAAGACTGTATAAAATAAGATTGGGCTTGAAAGATTGTTCACTTTTGACACAGGCCTTCCCGTACACCGCAAAGGTCTAATAGGATGTCTAACTGTGTCAGTGTAAGTATAGATTGTTCCTGTCAGACCGGCAATTTCGACTAACTCTGCTCAAATGGGGATTCCCTAAACTCGGTGGGACTCAAACCTACGACAGCCAACGCTCTAGCTACCCGCCAAAACCCCCTTCTTAATTCTCGGAACCTCGTTTTGCGACTTTCGATAGTCTTAATGGCCCTCCCCCTACACTGTTATTTTGAAAATTTATGAAGCCTTCCTCAGGTAACCTTGAGCTTTGTTAAGTCCCTTGTCAGCATAAACATCGGTCTTTTTTCCGCCAAGTTGGTGACTGACGAATGAGCTGCCAAGCTGGATGCCCTTGGGCCAATTTAGTCCTGTAGACTACTCCTCTGGTGAAAGTGCCGCTGTTCATACGAACAGTATTTAACATCCTTATTCAAACAGGGACTACCATCAACTTTTCGCTTTAGTTACGTCTAGCTACCTCTGCTTTGCAAAAATGGCTACCTACTCGCTACAATGTTTTTGATGTTCCATGATGTCGAAGCTTTCGTAGAAATCACTGACGAAAGTGTGTTTTTGATAGCGCACTGCAGCACATGACATCTTTGGACGAAACTACATTCGAAGGCATGCAACATTGCCGTTTTAAAAATACGCTTTTTTGTTTGTATACTATTGGGAACAAGGTCATCGAACCTCCAAACCACTTGACGCCTTTTCGACCAAAAGACCTTTAACCATCTTTTCGTATACTACCATATAAGAACATATTTTAACTCATAATGTATTATTTGGAATTCCATCACAAAAAGCATTCTTAAAAAAAACAAGTTTATAAGACCCATGGCATGTGCTTGCATGCTTACCCATGCTTAAATCATTTATACGGACTTTTAACGGCAAAAATTGACAATAGTAACGTATATGCGGCTTAACTATGGCTTCGAGCGAGATTGAAAATTCAGCATGCTGGTTTATGTTGATCACGCAAGGCCATGAACTTTGCATGTCAGTGTTGCAGTATCGCCAAGATCCCATTTTTCAGCACTTATATATTTTGGTCGATTTTCCTTGAAATGGGGTTTCTTCTACACCCACTTTACTTTAGCTCTGGTTATTTTACACCAATAAAGTAGCCATTGTCGTTTTACGGTAATGACTACGCATCGGTATCCGAGGGGCGCTCAGCATCCCCATCTTTTGATCAATCCGCTTTCAGAGTCTGATTTCTTTTCCTACAAGTTATGGGATAGTTCAGGATAATGCGACCTCTGAGAGCTAGTGGTGCATCACGCGCACGCACTGATGTTCATCTGAACCATGCGTTTTGGCCTAACCTATACAGTCCTTATACCCCGGAATAAGCAAGCGCAACGCTATAGCTGCGACGTGAATAGTAATCGCTTCTGGATTCGGTAACAAAATAAGAACCTTCTCCTTGTCCAGGGCCATGCAATCCAGTTAGCTTCATTTTTCATCGTTTGAAGGTAGCTAACTTCTCACTCAGAGTTTTCATAAGAGCAAATTAATAAGGAACCCTTGTTGTCTGACCTTTAGTCCAGCGGACTACGGAGTCGTCTTTTTCACCGGTAACCTTCAGAATCAATTGAGTTGGCGAGTCCTGATACTTTCAAAGTGAACCAAGGTATTATAGGGGAGAAAGGTTATAACGACTAGGCTGACTGATAACGAGTTCTGGCCTAAAAGCCGGTATTGCGAAAAGCCCCTGATACGTGTGTTGCTAGTCATCTACCAGGGCTTAAAAGTTTGAATTTCTAATCACTGTTAGAGTTGCCATGACAGCTTGACCGCCGTTGCCGGCAATGTCAGTCGTGTGCCCCGTAGCGGCGTGGGCACACTGGCTTAGATTAGATAATAGGCTTGGGCAGCATCTACCACAGTCTCTTCTCTCCCTCTAGTTCCGGTTTCAAGACAGAGTCACGAATACCGGAGGCAAGAGAGGGTGCAGGCGGCTGGCGCGGTGGGAAACCATATCTTAGCGTGTCACCACACCCCTGGTTCCCACTCAAACGCCCAGGATTTCACTCAATAAAAAGGATCCAGCTAGCTTGGATCCCACTAAATGAGTGTGCTTCAGAGACCACAGTACGAAGGGGCCATTGCAACCTGACTCTCGCTACGCCAGTTGGCCACTCCACACAAACACACACTGGGCGGTCAGCGAGGTCCGAGCTATTCCGTCAGTTGCCAACCCTCCAAACCACGGCTTTTAGCGCATCGTGATAGTTTCAATTGCGTCAGATTATTTATAGTGTGGAATAGGCGCTGAAACAGTCGATCTCACTCTTCTTTCCCAATCCCAGGCCAGTTGCTATAACGATCTCACTAAAGAGTTTTTGCACCTGACCCTTGGTCCGGATTAGAACTCAGTTACTTTGCCAGTTTGTAGCCTCCAAATTCACGATATTTAGTACATCATGATGATTCAAAAGTGTAACGACTTTACCATCATAGCGAAAGTATGTGCAGGATTTACTTCACTCTCCTCAACTACGATAGTGTACGAGTGACACGTTCGGGTCAAGCCGACTTGAGATCAGGCGCAATAGTTGACCTACCAAGAAAACTTCACGTCACTGTGCACGTCTAACAAAATCAGTACATCTCATTTTGGGAGCCCAGGCATTCATAAAGTTCGCGTTGCTTTTCCAATAGGCTCTGGCCTTCTGTTCACACTCGTGTGAGAAATCTCGTCCTCCTCTCGTGCATTTTTGCCTTTTATGATTGGACATTCCAAGTTAAGAGAAACTGGCTAAACAAATTGGCATTTAAATTTGAAGAAAACTGTGGTATTTCTTTCTGCACTAAGAATTTTTGTCCTTCTCAGGCATTTTTGGGCTCTGTATCAAAAGCATCATATGCCGCTATCTAGCAGACTGAATAGCATGTGTTTATGCAAGCCTAAACTGACAGATACAAGAATCTGTGGAACACTGACATCTGCGGATGATGACAAGCAAAGCAATCTTTGGAGCTTTTCTCCTGTCATTCTTGAGAGCCTCGTTATGATGGGCAGACAGCCCTCATGCAAATGCCGCCTCGCCCAGTGGAGCTGAAGACAAAGATTGTTTATGTAAATTACTATTTTCAATCCCAATTGTGATGAAAATACCAGCGAGTTTACTGGTCAGGGCATTTTTCTGTGATCAACGGACTTGCGTTCATACTTCCGTGACATGGAGCCTGGGGTTGGTGCAGCACGGAGTGTTTACGGCAAAGAAGCCAGAAATGTTCATTCAAGTGGCCCTGTGCTTGTAGGTAATACCTCTCGATTATAGATTATTTCCGTTCTGCAACCAAAGATAACCCGGTGGAAGCCACTCATACGTGTCGAAGTCAGTACAGGTCACTCCCATATTTCGTCGGGCTTCCGCCAATCGACTCGAAATCCCTGCGGCCTTCATGACCCTTTATCTCCATCTGAGATTCTGAAGTTTAAAACGTCTTTTCAACGTCTCGAGCTTATTTTGGCCCATACATTACTTACAGAGACTTCGGTCAACGACTGAGGAGGTAATTAGGCATATTTCTTAAATTGGTTGAATTGCGATGTTTCCTGCACAACCATCTATACTGTTAAAGATTGCTGAGACGAGCAGGTCATTCTTCACTGAATGTAACCGACGGGCTTTTAATATTTGAGCCACCACGTTTTCTGCTTTCCATTCACATGGGAATTTTCTCGTATGTACATCGGGTCGCCTATTTTGTTCATTATATACGAATTACCCCTTCTTTGTTTATTTGAACTGCACTAATGAGGTCATCTGCGCCTGACGCTAGCACCGTTTGAAGGAAGTCAAATCAGACCCGAATTTTGTGAGTGACGATTCGTAATGGTGTCTACAATAGCAGTTTTCGACCATTATGCATCTTTTGTGATTTTTCGGTGTTATCTGTTTTGCTTACCCACGCAGCATAAATAATCCTCATAATAAGATTCCATCAAAAATTTTCAAAATTTTCTGCGCCGTGACCTTCCCGCGCTCTCCCAACTCTGTTCCCATACCGCCCGACCACTTACCCTTACTATGTGCTCCTCTTTACTGTCTTCTATTCCCCCTTCCAGACCCCCGATGACCGGAGACAGCCGGCGTTTAGCGCTTCGGATTCACGTTCCCGATGCAGATGTCACAAAGACGCTAGTCTTTGATGCTTTAATGACAGTTGGCCAGGCGTGCGATCAAATTCGACAACAGATTCGTGAGATTGATGGCTTGGACAATCGTAAGTTCTTCCAGCTGTCCCCTTCGCCTTTGCCTTCTAATTGCACCATCGCTCCTGGGTTATTCTGCGCCCTAGTCCGCAGTACTTTTTACCCAAAGCCTACTCCCAGCGAAAACGTCGCTCCTTATCTTTTTACTCTTCCCGAGACTCGCCGCAGAACAGGTACATGCTAGTTGCCTGTTTGTGATGTTTGCCAGCCCATACGGTGCGTGTTTGCTTCGGGCAGCCCATCCCTGCTTAAACATGCTGTAACCTTTTCTCCCGTGTGGAGACGGAATTTTGGCAACTTCCTCGGGGTCTGTTTTCTCACCGCTCCTAGCTATTTACTCTAGTCGGCACCACCACGATAGCTCATACTGAACCTCCTATAATAACTTGCGATGGTCATTGACTGAAGCCTATAGAATGATTATCCACTTGTCCTCAACTGCAAATTCATCCATTTGGAAAACTGCCACCTCGTTTTGGGCGTTTTTATGTTTTCGCTAGTGTACTCATGAGGTAGGTGCTCGATGAAATATCGAATGATAAAGGATAATAACCTTTACTTTTAAAATAAATCACACATCTCGGCAAAAATGTTCTCCAATCACAACAGTGCAGATACAGACAGTTTAAGGCCGAGAGAAAACAAACGACAGCATAGAATTGTCGGAGTAGTTTGGTAGAAAGTCTACTTTCAACCCAATTACGTGTCAGAAATCGTACCAATTCATCGTCCGCACTCCGATATACGGTGGGAAACGTGACGACCAATACGCCGGGCTGGGCAGTCTCCTTAAGACTTCATCTAGAATAATGTATGACCCTTGTCAAATGTCATCGCGCAATAAGATAAACTAGAAACAAATAAGGTAGACCGGCAGCAGAAGAGAGCCTGTGAGAGATGTCTTGAAATGAGGAGGACCAGATATTTGACAGAAGGACAGGAAGGCATGATGGAGAGAGCGAATGCGTGCGAGGCCAATAAATTAGCAAAATAGTATACTGTTTCAGTTCGACTGTCGCAAGTGACAACCACCGCCTGTCACATGGAGTGGACGCGTGAATTAGTTTATGGTGAGGCGCATCGTCTGTCGAACTCCCTTCTCCCTCACCTACGCTGTTCCGATTGTAAGACAAGGTCAAGAAAACAACAGAGATGGGCGCATATGCAGCTAAAAAGTACATCCGTGCGTGCCGCACCCAATCTGGGCCATTGTAAGGGCGGCTCAAATCTCACTTGCAGCCAGTGAATAATCTCATAAACTGTCTACCGAACTTTTGAAATTCGTTTTCAGTTAGGAAGTATTACTTGAACATGGTTATAATACTGACTGCCCTGCGGGCATAGTCTCACAATATTTCACACACGCCAAGATGTGGGCTTTTAAATGTGCTCTTTTGGCCGCCTGCAAAACTTCGCTTGGTGAAAAAAAACTACTTAATTATTAGTTATTTTTCTGTGTATTTTTGATGCCCTTATCAATTCGAATATATTTTATCGAAAAAAATGCACAAAATTGTTCGCCCTTGTACTCATTTGGCAACAGATCAGGCGAATAAAACTCTTCTCCCAGCGATCGTATCTACTTCTCAGAGGTCTTCTTACCCATTTTTACTTGAAGAAAGGGTAAATTTGGCTTTAAAATAGTTTCCAAAGACCGCGCCATGTCCATTCAAATAGCATCGGATCTGTGCTTTTAGTAATTCTCCTCTTGAATTATCTAACATAGTCAATATTCATGGCAAAAATTGTATCTTTTTTAATGGCTTTGGGGAATATATTATTTTCCTTGCACGTAAAATTTGTAGCTTGTATCCTGAAAACCCTAAACGCAAATGCTACAGCACATCGGGCCCAAATTTTTTGGGGAATTGAAAAACAATTAACACCCAAATGTACGCTTTCTATGAGTATAACATTTGAAGAAGACGTGCTTTTCTACCAAATGAGTACAATAAAGAGTAGTTTGTGCATTTTTTCTATAAAATATAGTCGACTTTATAAGGGCATCGAAAATCAATAGAAAAGGCACACTACTCCTTAAGCAGTCATTTTTAACCGCGCGAGGCTTTACAGCGGCCAAAAATAGGCGCATTAAAAAGCCCGCATCCTGGCGTGAATGAAGTAGTATGGGATTGTGCTGCATGATAATTAATATTAAAACCACGCTCAAGTTATACTTCCTAATAAAAACACATGTCAGAATCTTGGTTAACTCCGCATGAGCTCGGTCACTTGGTGCAGGTGAGAATATCATAATCCTTTGTCGTATGAGATTGCAGTGTAATATAAGGAAGCATGTTTTAATGTTAAAAACGCGAGCCGTCTGGTAATTAGATTAGTATTTCTTGTGTACATGAGTCGCTTGGTGCCAGCTATGAAAATATTGTTGCGCGGCAAACGTACTAAGGGACCCGTGTACTCGGTTCGTCTCGTCTTTCAGCCGCACATGCGGGCCTGGTAACCTCCATGCTATGACTGACTGTCAAGTGGTTTGAGCTAACTCTTTCAGTCGGTGTAGACTATTCGACAAAATATAACGTGAAAAGTAGCAAACATCGTTTTCTTACCCAAGGAGAGGTCACAGGGACGTTCCGGGGCAATTGGTGGCACTTGGTCCTCGTACTTTTCATACACGAAAGGGGAGTCCTGTCGGAGTCCATTTATAAATGCTTGCAGTAAGCTTTCAATCGGGACTAAAGAATGCAGGGAATCCTCCAGGTTGGTCGAAGTACCCACACGAACTCTGCCGCATTTACTCTGCATCCTACACTGGCTGTAAGAACCCAGCAAAATGTCTATGTTTCGTCTTTCTATCGTATGACTTAAATCCCACTGTTTAATCGCATTTACCTTGTGATAAATTGTGCGTGAAGTGAACTTCAGATGGAGAAGATGCGATCGCTGGAACAAGAATTTTGTTGGCCTGACATTAAGACCTATCGAATTTCAAGCACGCATGTCCTTTTTTATTGGGACAGTTAATATTTTAAAACCCAGTTGATGTTGATTCTTCAAAATATCACTAGGCAGGACGGCTGCGCCACCAAGACACTAAACATTTACGACGCTCCTACAACAGGGTGCCGTAAAAGTTTTTTCTGTGATAAGAATCTGCCCGGCAAAATACACTGGTTAGACATTACCTTTAGGCTTAGGTTTGCCTAGGGTAGGGATTAAGGTTAACTATAAGGTTGAGGTTCTGGACAGTGTCAGGTGTTTGGCTAAGTTTCGGCTGCGTTCTTGATTTCCGTTCTCAAAGTCATACTTCTGCGATACTGTTGGCCTCCGGGTTTTGGAACCTGGTGTCATTTTTGGGACGAAGGCGAAGTGTGGATCTAACCGTTTTCCTGTGAGAAACTGCAGGATTTATGCCTTGCTATCTCATCATCATCATTTGGAGATTTAAAGGCACCAAAAACCCAGTGCTGTGAAAGGTACTTTTATGCCTCTCACTAACTAAGTGCACCTTTGTGTCAAACTGGGTACTGTAATTAAGTAGCGGGTCCATGAATATTCTCTTCGTCATGCGGAAGGAAGACAGCGGACTCGTCAAATAAAAGATTGTCTAATGAGCGTGCGTAGAAAGCTCAGTACAGGATGCGTCGAAATTTAACAGGGCTTAAAAAAACATGAGGATAGCCTCATCTGCCGGTAACTTTTGTCAGTCACTGAGCTTCTCATAGGTCATCGAGTATCGAGAATTCTTTTTAAGTTTGTAGGTGCGGCTTTGTCAAATTTATGCTATTTGGACAACATTAAAACCCTGGAAAATCCGTTTTTTGTTCCCTCCTGCAGATGACCTATCATACGATTGATACAGGCGAGGGTCATTGACTGAGGCCTATAGAATGATTATCCGCTTGTCCTCAACGGCATTACCCTACCTTAACCCTAAGCCTAACTTGCATAGAATTTAGTGCAAAGCCACCTGGCGTATGGAGTGTTGCTAACCTCCTGTCCTGTCGGGGAATAGAAATCTCCTGTTGGCCTTTTGGCTTCCCGATAAAAAGTTTTGCATTATCGCTAAGCGCCTGCAGGGGCAGTGGACGGTGGCTGTTCCTACTGCCTGCTTAAAAGACTGACAGGGAAATAGCCAAGGGTTGCTCCTTCTTCTTACCGTCCTGCTCCTCATACTTCCCTCGTTCGCTATAGCGATTCGCCTGAAAGTCCCTGATCTCCGACTAGCCTATCGACCTTGCATACCAGGAAGCACATCCGGTGACACTTTTGGGGAAGCCCAGGCATCCTGTACTTATTTCACATCACCCGTGTTTAAGGACCATATCCTAAGTGGTCTGTTTCTCCTCTCTTTCTCTCGCATTTACAGCCAAAGACTACGGTCTATTTCTGCCCCACGAAGACAGCAAGAAAGGTTTATGGCTTGACCACTCTCGCAGCCTGGAGCACTACATTCTTCGAAACGGTGTAAGTTGCCCTCACTTTCCAAAGTATTTATTTACCGATCAATTGTTGACCTGTCCATTTTCCGTGCCACACACCACCCACTTCGCTCTGTGCGAGTTTGGTCTTGTGTGCAGTGATGGAACCCGGTGCTGCCGTCACGTCAGTCTATGTCGATGATATACACCGCGGGGGGAGTGGGGTTCCAGCTGGGGTTCCGACTGCAAGACGTATGGGCCGTATGCAGGGCCGTTCAACGTCGTCGCTATCACGTGTTCCCACTCCTAAACCAGTCATCTGAAGACATTGGGCAGGGGAGGGCAGCCATTTCGAAGCCCCCACCCGCTAACGCACGTCTGCGGCATACTGGCACACCATCATTTTGGGCTCGCTTACACGCTGACTGGCAAGCGCACTGAGCATTGATCGCTTGGGGCTAGTGCGTCAGCAACAGCATCCCACTACCATCTTGGTGGGTTTGCGACACCACGGCCGTGTGCGTGCGTGTGTGTGTGTGTGCGTGCGTGCGTGCAGTGGTGTTTCAGGTAAACGACTTCACCAGCTGCCGCAATGTCCCATCCCATCAACGCCCCCGCTCGGTCGAAGATGATTGCGATAGTGCTTTGCTCGTTCGTTCACTGATTCTAGCCACACAGACTCTAACAGCTTCGGCTTCACTCTTCCGCCTGAAGGGCAGAGATTTGACCTCCGTGGTAAGGCTGCAGGAATGTCGCCCGGATCGACTGGCTTGCACCCGGTCACGTCAATCAGAACGCCTCTCTGATTAGATTCCTCCAATGAAGCAGAATCCCTGCAGCAATGTGAAAATCTCCGCGAGAGTTAAATGACTGTCCTACAAGCATGCGTTTTTAGGGTGGGGACCCGCTAAACGATAGTTCACTCGTTGGAATTGATTAGAAAAGCACTGTTCACAAATTCATACACTAGCTGTGCTTGATGAACATTGTGCTGAGTTGTACTAGTGCAAATGCTATTCGCAGGTGGTAAGTCAGAATAGGAGCGTTCACCGGGAAAGGTACATTGTCTGTCTGTCATTTCGGGTAGCTGTTTTGTTTACCCACCTTCATCCGACTCGCAACTCCCATAACATGCCACTGTTCAAATTGTTCCTGGCTTTGTTACTAGCTTTGCACTGCGTCCCACTTCTGTGGTCGCCGTCGCTGCCACCAGTCTTCGCCGATCGCCTGCTCTGCCGCACCGGCTTGCATCGGCCGCTGCGTCTCACTATGGCTTGTTTCACCCAGCCTTCGTCACCCCTGCTGAACCCCCTGTGGTGCCGCATCGGCCGGCGTCTCACCGCACGGTGTTCAGGCTTCGTTTATCGGCCCACAATGTTGGCGGCGTCAAAGTTGAAAACGGGTCCCATCAGTCTCTGAAGATGGGTAAACGAAACAACTCCTCGAAACGTCAGCCAAGCAGTATACCTCTCCCGGTGAAAGTTCCTTCGGGAGTAGTTTGTAAGCAGCACCGACTTTATGGGGCTGATTGTAGTAAGCGGTAGTTCGTCCCTTATAAGCGAAGAGGCCCACAGTTGTTTCCAGAACATTGTGACAGCTTACACGCAAATCGAGGAAAATAACTGGCGGCATCGCCTTGACTCCCGCTCCCCACACCCACCGCGTTCTGGTCGACGATTATTAATTCTACTCCATATGTGCGGCAAGCGGGCTGGCACCTACACGCAAGTGGGCCCGAACTGCTTGTGCGGCCCCCACTCTCTAACCGTCCACGAATGGTTGTATGCCCCCCCCGCCCTAACGGACAGAATGGCTAGGAATGCGTGTAATACGAGAACAGTGGCTATAGGGGGTGGACAATTTAAAGGTGGTAACGCTTTGGCAATGAAATTAAATATATAGACCCACCGTCATCGGGCAAATGAGCTAGTTTTTTCGCACTCATTAGACCGTACTACTGTCCTGCCTATCCACACCTACCTACACGCCAACCTAACCCCAAACATAACCCTACTCATCGTGTTCGTTACGGTTGGCATTCGTTGCTGGGCCTTCCTTGCCTGCCGTACAGCTACACGTTAGAAAGACGATTTGATATTCTCATCGACAAAGATGGCCCTCAAGACCACAATAAAATGGAGCCGTTTCAGCCCATAGAGGACTCCAGTCCTCCCGTCGGTTGATAGTCCTCCCAATCACGCCCACTAGCACGTCCTGGTAGTGCGTCAGCTTGTTTATGATCAGGAATGCATGCACTGACTCCGCGTTAGGATCTTCTTCTGCCTCTTCTGCATCACCGCCAGAACTGTGCACCCAGTCGACCGAAGCTTGGGCGCAGTCTACAGTTTCACGTGCTACGCGCCTGTGCTGCCCCTTACGCGAAATCATAGACAGCCTTGAAGGTCACGCGCATTACCTGCGCACACGCATACGATCATAGCAGTCCTCTTCATTCCTACAGCTGTGGGCAGTTACTGCACGCCTGCGCACGAGCTCCAAGGCTACCAGATATTCGGAAGATTCTTCTGCGAGCCCTTTGCCGAAACTTTTTCAGGCAACCAAACTTCCTCAGGCCATAATATGCCACCACGCGTGGGGCTAGTGTTAGCTTGTGTGCAGATGTGGGCAGCAGTTTGTAAACTCTTCTGGAAAATGTAGCCAATTAAAGTGGCGAAATGGACGAATAATTGGGTGAAAAACTTTTTCAACGTCGATTTTTCATGACTTGTGATAAATAGATTTTTCCGAATCAATTCTATCCGCAACACGAAATCCTGTCAGAGGACCTGGAAACTGCGCGACAGTCTCTAAAAAATGGATCAGCACTAAGCAATCCAAATTGCTGGCTTCCTGTGTGGAAGACAAAAATATCTGCGTTCCCCTTTTTTGTCTGCAAATGCAGATGCTATGCCGGGGGGGAAGGTGTCTGCTTCTTAGTCCATCTACCAGCTATCCCGCGTTTAAGCGAACGAAGACTTTTGTGATGACCTTCCGCAGAGGCTAGTTGCAAAATAAACAATCTCTCGAATCCGCCAGATAAGCAGTCACGAACCGTTTAGCGGTAACAGCTTCAGGCCTATCTTGGAACTTATTTGAGAACTATGTTGCCTACCGAAAGGTCAAGAACCATGACGGTATTACAACATGGTAACTTATCTGCCGCCCGGAAAAGTTGTATCACCCGAAAATGGTGTACCGGAGAGGTCAGTGAAGGGATTCGCTTTCGAATTGAGACCGTACGGGAAATCATCTCTTCATCGGTCGTTGTGGTCTGCAGCCTTTCTATTTCCCCAAAATAGAGGATCATCCAAGCTAACTGAAGATGATGCATGGAAGACTGGAATTACCAATTCTGGCATCACAGGCCAGCCACGCGCCGAATATGGGCCAGGGAGACCCGAGTGTGCGGTTAGTCATAGGCTTGAGCTGGCAGTTAAAGTCACGTGAGGCTGACGTTCACGTTGACGTTGACGGCGAAAACCGGTGTGTCGCCGTTAGTGCGCCTACCTCACAAGCGGCACCATCACAGTTCTACCGTCGATTACGACGAGGTCCACCGTATGCTCCACGGACGGGTGGTACAGGTACGGTGACTTGCGTGTGATTTAGTTTAAAGTGATAGTAGACTTGCGCTGCATCTACCGCACTCTCTCCTCCTTCCCCACCTGAGTCCGGTGTCATGACAGAGTCAAGAAAACCGGAGATTGTAGAGGGCGCAGGTGGCTTGCGTGGCCGGAGCCGCTCCTGGCGTACCACTCCATCTGGTTCGGATCCCACGGAGTGGGAGTGCCATAAAGGCCACATTAAGAAGGAGCCACATAAGCCTGAATTTCAGTCCGCCAGTCAGCCACTACACACAAAACACAAATTGGGTTGAACATGCGGTTCGAGTTTTCCAGTCAGTTGACAACCTTCCAAGCCACGGCTTTTAGTGCACCGTGATAGTTTCAAGCGCGTCAGATTGTTTATAGATTGTTTACAATCAGACCACCGTCCGAGCCAGGCAGTTGTCTGATGTGGGAGTGGGCGCATTGGCTGACGGGTCGGCATACCCGTCTTCGCGCGCCACAGCACGACCTGGCCCCCATAACGCACACACCAGGATTTACTTACTCAGGGGATATAGAGGAGCCATCGCCCTCTGAGTCCCAGTCCACTGGTCAGCCACTCGATACACACAGCACATACACTGGGCCAATGGCGTGAATTGGTGTAAGCACCAGATTGGCAGCCTTCCAAGCCGCAGTTTCTAGGAAACCGTGCTATTCTCAGGTACCTGATGATGGTAAGGGTGTTGTGTATGTATTGTTTATGGTATTGTGCGCTGATTTGATTTAGCCTCCGGTGGTTTACCGCAGGCTGTCATGGAGGCGCATGTGTCCTAATAGGCCCATGTGGTGTGTGAAGGTGTGGGAGCATTGAGGGCAGTGGAGCTGGGTGCGTCGGAGCTCCAGGCACTGGTTCACCAGCCTCCGTGCGATTGATTCGCAGGTGACCGACCAGGCGGATGCGTGAGTTGAAGTTGCGGGCACAGTGTGGGCAGGAGAAGTCGGGAGGGGCTGGGGGGATGTCGTTCGTGGTAGTGGCGGTGTTAGTGGCAGTGAAATTGACAAGAGCGGAGTATGTGCATGGAGTATCGATGTTGTCAGCATTGCGTTGAATTCCGCTGTCATGGATGCGCATGTGACCGAATAGGCCCATGCGGTGAGTGAATGGGCGAGGACAGTTATGGCAGTGGAGGCAGTGATCTCTGCTGTGTGTTGGTGCTCCAGGCGCTGGTTCACCAGTATCTGTACGATAGATTCGCAACTGACCGACCAGGCCAATGCATGAGGTGAATGTGTGGTCGCAATGAGGACAGTTTAGGAGTGAGTCCACATCGCTGATGGTGGTTGTGGTGGCAGCGGCGATGGTGGTGGGAGTATGAGGTGATGAGTATCGGGATGTGGTCTCTATGATGGTGGAAGTAATGGAATTGATGCCTGGAGTGAGGGTAGAGGAGTCCGAAGGAGGGTTGGCAGAATTTGACATAGAAGGTGGAATTGTTGGATTGTCGGCGCATTGCGTCCGAAGATGTCCGACCAGGCCGATTCGCGCGTGGAATGTCCATTGACAGCGTGGACACAATGGGAGGGCTTGGGCATTCGCGGTGTTGGTCCGGGGCGCTGGTGACTTTCGTGCCGCTCTTTTGGCCTTGGCGGCGGCGATCCGGTTAGCCTCATAGATTGCTGAACCACTCTTCACGGATCTTCTCCATGCCGGTCTATCCTAGGCGAGGTCCTCCCAGGTCGCCGGGTTGATCTGCAGTTGCTTCAGCGATTTCTTCAAAATGTCCTTGTAGCGTCGTTTGACCTTCCTGTCGCCAAGCACCCGTAGCAACATCTCCGTAGAAAAGTCGTTTGGGTAGTCGCTCGTCGTCCATTCTTACCAGGTGGCAGCTCCATCGCAGTTGCACTTGCCTCAGCATGGCGTGGATGCTGAGGATACCGTCTCATTTTCAATGACATGCGCCATCATCCCGTCATGAAGCTGACGCACCCTGTGCGTGAACCGCTCAGGACAGCCGAATTTCTGCATCACTTTCCACAGTCCGTCGCGATTCACCGTGTTAAAGGCTTTCGTCAGATCCGCGAACGTAGTGTATAGGTGAGTTTACATCTCCTGGCACTTCTCTTGTAGCTGGCGGGCGGCATAGATCATGTCGGCTGTTCTGCGGTGTCGTCGGAAGCCACATTGGCTTTCCGGGAAGCAGGCCGTGCTCTAGGTGACCGTTCAGACGATTGAGAAGGATA
>WEDG01011634.1:0-36277 GCA_017591395.1 Schistocephalus solidus
CCGATCGCAACCGATAGCAACGAGCCCGTGGCTCAATGGTAGAGCGTTCGACTCAAATACCAAAGGTCGTGGTTGGAATCCCGGTGTTCCACGCTTGGGATTGGGTATGACTGGCTGATGACGGCTAATAAGCCAGAAATGGCCATTCCGGTCTTCTCTTTGTCTTTGTCGGTTCCACATTATCAACATATGCTACACGTTGCTATGCGACTGCCTGTGAGTACTCTAGTCTGAGTTCCAGGGCACAACGGAACATAAATGTTCCTTAAGCAGATCGGTGAACCACACACTATCATCATATTCCCGATCGCAACCGACAGCAACGAGCCCGTGGCTCAATGGTAGAGCGTCTCGATCTCAAAATACCAAAGGTCGCGGGTATCGAATCCCATGTGTTCCACACTTGGGATTGGGTATGACTGGCTGATGACGGCTAATAAGCCAGAAATGGCCATTCCGGTCTCCCCTTGTCTTTGTCGGTTCTCACATTATCAACATATGCTACACGTCACTATGCGACTGCCTGTGAGTACTCTAGTCTGAGTTCCAGGGCACAACGGAACGTAAATGTTCCTTAAGCAGATCGGTGAACCACACACTATCATCATATTCCCGATCGCAACCGACAAAGCAACGAGCCCGTGGCTCAATTGTAGAGCGTTCGACTCAAAATACCAAATGTAGCTGGTTCGAATCCCAGGTGTTCCATTACTTTGGGATTTGGGTATGACTGGCTGATGATCGGCTAATAAGCCAGAAATGGCCATTCCGGTCTCCCTTGTCTCTTTGTCGGTTCCACATTATCAACATATGCTACACGTCGCTATGCAACGCCTGCCCAGTGTATTCTAGTCTGAGTTCCAGGGCACAACGGAACATAAATGTTCCTTAAGCAGATTGGTGAACAACACACTATCATCATATTCCCGATCGCAACCGACAAATCAACGAGCCCGTGGCTCAATGGTAGAGCGTTTGACTCAAATACCAAAGGTCGTGGGTTTCAATCCCAGGTGTTCCACACTTGGGATTGGGTATGACTGGCTGATGACGGCTAATAAGCCAGAAATGGCCATTCCGGTCTCCCTTGTCTTTGTCGGTTCCCATTATCAACATATGCTACACGTCGCTATGCGACCGCCTGTGAGTACTCTAGTCTGAGTTCCAGGGCACAACGGAACATAAATGTTCCTTAAGCAGATCGGTGAACCACACACCATCATCATATTCCCGATCGCAACCGACAAAGCAACGAGCCCGTGGCTCAATGGTAGAGCGTTCGACTCAAATACCAAAGGTCGCGGGTTCGAATCCCAGGTGTTCCACACTTGGGATTGGGTATGACTGGCTGATGACGGCTAATAAGCCAGAAATGGCCATTCCGGTCTCCCTTGTCTTTGTCTGGTTCCACATTATCAACATATGCTACACACGCTATGCGACTGCCTGTGAGTACTCTAGTCTGAGTTCCAGGGGCACAACGGAACATAAATGTTCCTTAAGCAGATCGGTGAGCCACACACTATCATCATATTCCCGATCGCAACCGACAAAGCAACGAGCCCGTGGCTCAATGGTAGAGCGTTCGACTCAAATACCAAAGTCACAGTTTCGAATCCCAGGTGTTTCCACACTTGGGATTGGGTATGACTGGCTGATGACGGCTAATAAGCCAGAAATGGCCATTCCGGTCTCCCTTGTCTTTATCGGTTCCACATTATCAACATATGCTACACGTCGCTATGCGACTGCCTGTGTGTATTCTAGTCTGAGTTCCAGGGCACAACGGAACATAAATGTTCCTTAAGCAGATTGGTGAACAACACACTATCATCATATTCCCGATCGCAACCGACAAATCAACGCGCCCGTGGCTCAATGGTAGAACGTTTGACTCAAATACCAAAGGTCGCTGTTTCGAATCCCAGGTGTTCCACACTTGGGATTGGGTATTACTGGCTGATGACGGCTAATAAGCCAGAAATGGCCATTCCGGTCTCCCTTGTCTTTGTCGGTTCCACATTATCAACATATGCTACACGTTGCTATGCGACTGCCTGTGAGTACTCTAGTCTGAGTTCCAGGGCACAACGGTACATAAATGTTCCTTAAGCAGATTGGTGAACAACACACTATCATCATATTCCCGATCGCAACCGACAAAGCAACGAGCGCGTGGCTTAATGGTAGAACGTTCGACTCAAATACCAAAGGTCTCGGGTGCAAATCCCAGGTGTTCCACAGTTGGGATTGGGTATGACTGGCTGATGACGGCTAATAAGCCAGATATGGCCATTCTGGTCTCCCTTGTCTTTGTGTGTTCCACATTATCAACGTATGCTACACGTCGCTATGCGACCGCCTGTGAGGGCTCTTGTCTGAGCTCCAGGGCACAACGGAACATACATGTTCCTTAAGCAGATCGGTGAGCCACACACTTTAATATATATATATATATATATATATATTTATATATATATATATATATGATAAGGTGGAACTGAAAAAATATAAGGGATACAGGAATGGGTATTTCTGGCTTATTAGTTATGATCAGCCACGGTAGCACAAGCCGCTACCCGATTGCCTGCGATGTCTTGAAATTGAGCTTCAGGGCGCAACGGAACACATATGTTCCGTTACCAAATCGGTAAAAGCCGAACTAGCATAACATACATATATACATAAACTAAAGGATACTGGTTCATTCAGTACTTTTACCTCCGGAAAATATCCCGTTTTCTTCACGAAAGCCACCACAAGATTCATCGCAATGGCCTGGTCATAGAGATTGAAGACTTGCTTATTGATAGGCCGCTTCCAGTTTCTATCAGGAATATTGACCAAATCGTTAAAGTGCAGGCGGCCTGAGAAGTTAAGACTTGTAACCAGTTCGGGGAGGAGACTGTGGTGACGGGGAATTGTCGGGATTCGATCTCGTGTGACACAGGTGAAGATTTCTAATGAACCACTCGAGATACGTGTGATTGGAGCCGTCCATTTGCAGGCAACATAAGATGCCTGGTGCACGCTCCAGTTTCTGGATACATAAACGTCACAGTAAAATTTGAGGACCGTTGCAACGATTAAAAGTGCGAGGATACGGTTCACTCGACGGCTCATCAGGAAGTAAGTGCACTTTTATTGAGGTGGAGGCCTTTAATATACAATTGGAGATCAGGGTATGCTAGTGCATAGGTTCTCTCTACCAATCACATTTTGCTACTGACATAAGAGCCGCCGCAATTCATTCCCTGAATCGAGTTCTGAGTTAGCTGATTTAATCAGACCAATTGTAAACAGAAATCATACAACTAGGCATACATCTCCTTTGAAAAGACTGATGGCTCAATATGAGCGAAAAATTTGGGCAATCAGTCAACCTGAAGCAATCTGGATAGTATGATTTCATTGTAGGAGTGTTCGGTACAGGTTATTTAGGCGGCCTTCGACGAATGCCTCACCTTCACTTCGTTTGGCAATTGTGTGTTCATGGTATTCCTTTTAGTAAGATGGCAGAAAGACATGAAAAATCACTATCGTAGTTTGCGCAAGTAAAACGTTTATTGGAGCATGATTTGTGTATCTCCCTGAATACGTTTTGTACATATTGCTTTTTAAAACAGCAGAACAAGCGAACAGCTAAAGACGACTTTTTGGTTGCTATGTATTTTCAGTGATGTACTATTTACGGTACGTAGGTGTTAGTCTGTCGTCCAATTTTTCATTTGCCTTTCTTATTTAAAACCTCTTCACAAAATTTCGTCGATCTGTTCAGTATATTTGCCTGTTCCACACCTAAACCCGTTAATCAGGAGATTTATAGAGCCCTACCTTCTCCCTAAATACTCTCCTGTTCCTCATTTGATTTGTCTTGCTTTGTTAAGAAGAGATATGTTCGATTTAAGACGTGTCTTTTGTGGCTGTCAGTTTTATTGTGTCTTTTTCACTGGCGTTTCGAGCTATACGGGGATTCCTATATCGCCCTACGAAGGAGACTGTGAAATACGGTATGCGGGTTTACTCTGGCTTAAGTTAAATCTGGCTACCTTTTCTCTTCAAATCGCAGTGTGAGAGGTCACAGTCGATGGCGAGAAATTCTGGAAGATTTTCAACTTCCGCGACACCAATCCGATAGTACACATATTCCTCAGCTTGCGAACGAGTTACGTTCCGAACGGCCGTGCGTTACCTTTACTTACCGTAGTTTCTTATTCAACATCATTTTATGCGGTACTCTTCTGTAGTTAACTTCAAAACCAAAAGTAAGCATGATGATAGATCAATGTAAGTGTTTCTTTTATCCTCAATATAAACCAACGAAGACTGTTTTTCTAAAGTCTTCGCTATGTTTATAAGACCGCATCTTGAACACGCGCTCCAGGCCTGGAGACCGTACATGCCGCAGGATTACAACCTGCCGTATGGCGTCTGGCTAAATAACCTAAATTTCCATCCTCTGAGTTATAGGCAGTTGCAGGGAGACTTGATACAAACTTTCCGTGTTGTGCGTGGCTTGTACTACGCCATCCTGGGTGATTATTTTTTTCCAATCCAAAACTTACTAATCGCCGGGTGCATTCCTTCAAACTGAATGTCTCCCAAGGAAGATCAAATATAAAATAAGTATTTTTCACTCGCCCTAATCATTGCTGTATTCGTCTGAGCTTTCGAACTCTTACTGGAGTCCATCGTCAGAAATAAAGTGGCAGCAAACACCAGGGGGTGGGGACCAATCAGACACCAGTGATGCCTGTCCGGAGGTGACTACGCAGGGCATTCAGGTGTAGTGTTTCACATCCCGTGCCAAAACTGTTCCCGTACAGGACAGACTGAATGTATGCATTGATCGCGCGTACACTACCATAAGCTGCCTGTGAGACGGGGTGACGGCTTACCACAAGTGGCTGTCCATACCTACGAAAAGGGTCACGAGTTTAACTTTGCAGCTGAGAAGATAATGGCCCAAGTCAGAAGTAGGACAAACCAAGAATCGATTGAGCCCTGGGCCTCAGAGGGGAACTCGTTCAATCGATTTATCGATCTGGCGCCTGCATACCGAGCACGGCGCAGTAACATCCGGACTGGCATTACTGGGTCCTGATTGGCCCCTAACCCCTAACGTTTGCTGGATGGTGGTGCCGCTTTCGCCTCTGAAGGTGGACTCCAGTAAAATTTCGAAAGTTCAGATGAATAAAGACGTGATTCTGGAGAGTGAATAGCCTTCTTTTTTAACTATACACGCATATGGAATGTGAACATTCGCCTCAACCCAATGTAAATCCTGGAAGGAGAACTTGACCACTATGAGCTTATTATGGGACACAATACGGTTGTCCAACTCGGACCCGATTTTCTGTCGTCGGGTGTAGTTATGCCCTAAATAGCAATGAATTATCCGGAAATATTACCTCAGACTGGAGCGGCATGAGTTTTTATAGTAATGTGCAAACTTTAGGCAGAGTAAACGATGGAATCCGGGTACACCTTTCATGTCTACTCTGGTCCACGGGGGAAATAAGCCCGAGCGCTTCACTAAGACCTTTTCACCGGTAAGGCTTTTATGCTGTACCATGCCATGCATACTTATACAGATTTTAACCCCTGCACAGTAAAGGGCGCAGATTGCAAGTACTTTTATCAGTACAATTCGAAGCCAGCATTGAGCACGACAGAAAGGTAAAGTGCGACAGAGAAGTGGATGCCTGAGTTTAATTCAAACTACTATTACTGCCAGCCCATTGTTATAATAAAATACACTTTATTAGACGCGCAGTCATCCTCGTTATGTTGAAACGCCCCTTAAGATCTTATTTAAGTAGTTTTTGCGGGCCGCATGCTGATAGGTCAGACATATTTTGTGATTATGCTGTAGGATAATTGATAGTTAAATCTTACTTAAGTAATCTGGTTAGTTAAGTGACTAGAAATGATAGCATTTTAGATTAAAGTTTTAAAAATGACGTCCATCCTCTCTTTATGAATTTCCATGGTGATCTATTCACAAGTGATCACACAGTAATTCACTGTTGTTTTCCAGGCTCCCTTTCTATAAAGCAAGCACTCTAGATTGGTACAGCGGATTTTAAATCAATGATTCAAACTTTTTCATGAGATATTGCAGAGCCTTATAGAAAAAATCCAGGCTTTTATCCCACTTAAGGTGTTTAATTTAAATACAGTCTCTTCTACTGCTCCGAATTTTTTCCATAAAAGACGTAAAAAAATTACGAAAGCAACTTAACGATTAGTCTAAAAGCTCTTTGCCAGTTCACTTAAGGATAGCACAAATATTTGACTTAGCCGTGAAAATCAGGATCGCGCGAGATAGGCATAGGCAGTCTCGGGCACTAAGTGATGCCAATTCATCCAAATCTGTTGCTCAAGTCTTCCTTTTTCAGTCGTTGGCTAAGCGTATGAATTTCACTCCGCCTTTACTTGACTTTAAAAAAATTTCGTTACAGAGGATTTGAGCAAAGCCGAATTGTTTAAATCATTTTTTTCCATGGACTTTTCCATCGAAACTAGCCTCACTCCCTCAAACCCTGTGCATTTAAATTCAAATTTACATCTAACAACCATTAATTTCTCGCATTCAAGTATTCAAAAAGAAATAGCTCGCCTAAAACATTCATATTTGGTTGGAACTGATAACATTCCATACTCAATTATTTAACATTTAAGAGATTTTATACCTTTACTTAGCAAATTGTTCTCAGGGTTTCTCGAAAACGGTTCCTTCCCCGATTATTGGAAAACTTCAATTATAATTCCAGTTTTTAAATCTGTTTCCATCTTTGACATTCATAACTATTGTGTTGTTCATAAAACGCCGTCTCTTGCTTAACTCTTTGAAAAACTATTTGCAAAAAAAATACGGATTTTTGCATAAGTAATCAAATTCTCAACTCATCCCAACATGGCTTTTTACCGGACCGCTCTTGTGAAACCTGCCATATTTCTTTTCTAAATCGACTAACCTCTCTTCGTAATGATCATCTATCTGTAGTAGTTATATATTTTGATCTTAGTACGGCATTCTGTAAAGTGCCTCATAGACGACTTCTAGCTAAACCAGAAGCTATAGGACTTCAACGTCCCCTAACTGACTTGTTATGGTCGTGCGCATGGGAACCGCCCATATTATTTGTTCTCCAACTTGGACAATTTGAACTCCGTTACCACTTCACTAGGACAGTTCCGGAAATACCGTTACGAGTGCACGTACGTACTTCCTTCCTGCTCCTCTGGAATTTTTCTCGTGACAAAATTCCTCATAAAACGGCATCTAATAAGAATTTGTTTATCAGTTTAGTTATTTTGACTACGCAGGCTCTGCACCAATGAAAACTGACAACCACTCAGTGAACCCAAAGTGTACAACTTCATGAAGATCTGAATTTATCCAGGACCTGTGATATCTCCGAACGGTTGCGTCGTTCCTGAATATTCTTCATACCGTTTATAGTTTTTTTAAATAGCGTTGTTGAACAAGTAGGCACAGTTTTTGCTTATATTGCTTCAAATGCTTGCCATACTCCAAACCCAGTCGGAATTTTTCGTAATACGCGCAAAGGAGAACATACGTTTACGCATTGTTTTCAACATTCCTGGACTCAAAGCAACTGTTTGCTAACAGCATAACCAGTAATGGCACTTCCTTTAAGGGAAAGCCTGTTGAGCTAACTTGCGCATATATGACTGGCCCTCGATCCGTTTATACTTACAACCAAGGACCAGAAAATCGCGTAAAAAAGCTTAATTGCAAATAAATCCGTCGGCTACGAGGATGAAGCTTGTATTGGATGTTCTTATATTTTACTGAGAGTTCAGAAACTGGAAAATGGGCTTGCAGACTTAAGGATGCTCTTGTTAGATAGCAATATGGTTAGAATTACTACAGTTAATAAGGCAGTAACTAAAGCCCCAAAAATGCCAAAAACTACAATTTGTAACAACTCTCAATGTTCAGACGCGAATAACAATAACGACCGGCTAACACGAACACAGTCTCCGAATCCTACAGAAGACGACCAATGCGGACCATAAATCACATCCTGCTGTCTTGAATGTTCTAACGTGCCCGTAGTTGAATCCCAAGAAACAAACGTGCGGCAATCTGCAATGGGGAAACCACAGCAGGAGTGCGAATTAAAAAATCAATTCCAATGGATTTCTTAAAACCTTCAGATAAGAGTATAGTCAGAGGTAGATTAAATCCCAACGAGAACTCTGCAGAGCGTTCTTGTGCCCATAATGAGAACTTTGGAGGGAGTAAAAAAATCCCTGATTACCAGGATCAGCAACAGTGTTTTGTTATACAGGGTTTGCAGGAATCAACTGCATTCTGATCTGAAGACAGTGTCGCCGAAGGCCTTACTTCTTTTAATGGCCTCATAAACCAGTTGCTCCCACAAAGGCGTGGAATTGAAAGTTCTTAAAGCATTCCGGATCTGCAAAAAGGGTGAAGACAGCCTAGGAACGCCACGACCATAACCGTTAAAAATTATGTTAGATGGAAAAGGCCAAATAAAGGCGATCCTATTCCAAAAGAAACAATCTCCGTCACTCGCATAAAGAGTATTTTTCAACTGGACTTCTCCTCTGTGGAGCTGGGAGCTTGTCTTGGAACTGCAATCAAGACTGAAGGCTGGTGGATCAAACCTGAATTTTTTCAAGAGGAAGGTAGTACAAAAGAATACAAACTTTCCATTGAACCAACCAATTGTATTAAGGACAACGGCAGCTACCCCACTAACGCCAAAATCATCAGGCAACCAATTCACCAAAGAGCTGACAGATCCTAGTCTGTAACGCCCAGCGTTTTCAATGTGGAAACCAGAGTTACCGAAACTCATCAAGAAACGGAAAAGGCAAACGAGATTGACAGGAGAGGAGACGCAGTAAGGCGCATAAAATTGACAAACGCAACATGAATTTTGGCTGGCGGAAAACTGAAGTGCTAGTACTCAAATGCCCGAATCTTTTATTAAATATTGATGAGCTAAACATTTGCCTTGCAGAAGTATCTCATGATGAGATAGCAGTCACCGAAACCAGGATGTTGGGCAGTATTCGAGATAGTGAAATAACATTGTCTGGATAACAAATATGTAGGAGGGACAGAGTAAACCGACAGGGTGGTGGAATAACTGTAAGTGTGAAAGAATTGTTCATAGTGTCCGGCAAGACCAGCACATTTGCATGCAGCATGGAAGCCATATGGTTGATCATCAAGGCTCTTGGATCTCCATGTCTGGATGTCTTCACTGCCTATAGCCAACAAGTATAGACCGAGTTGCATGCACCCATCTGTTGAACAATTGGAAAAGTTCTCAAGTCGACCTAATATCACGATCAAGGGAGATAAACACGAATCACAAATTGTGTAGAAAATACTGCGACTTTAATCAAGTCGCATATTTTAATAAGTATAAAACACAGAGGAACAAACTGAAAAGCCTTATCCTTAAAACGCGAAGAGAATTCGTGAAGACTTTCCTGCAAAAGGCAACGCAGAATCCAAATTTATTATACAGTTAACTGAGCAGATGTACAAGGAATAGGCTTCAAATACCGCTGATTTGGACTGGTGGGCGTCGAAATTTCTGAAAACAGGGAAAAAGCCGAGTACTTTTCACAGTTCTACCGCGCAGTCTTCACAAAAGTGGCAAGGTTCCTTCGTCCTTCAGTGGATAACCCGCCGACTGCAAGCATGAACACATACTATTCTCAGAATTTCTGATCCAAATGCAATTAAAAGAACTAAAAGATTTGAAATCCCCAGGATCGGATGAGCTTCAACCCAAGATTCTGAAAAGACTCGCCAATGAACTTTCCGTGCCTCTGTTAGTGCTCTTTCAAAGGTCATTTTTCTCTGAAAAAATTCATATCAATTGGAAGCTGGCACATATAACTCCCTTGTACAAAAGCGGTAGCCGAGCGTCAGTGACAAATTACAGGCCCAAAAACTTGATATGCATCCTCGGCAAGGTAATGGGAAGGATCATCAAGACCCAAATGGTGCAATTCCTAGAAACACATAACTTGCTTTCAAACTGTCAGCATGGGTTCCGAAAAGGAAGATACTGCACAAAAAATTTGCTGCAATTTCTCCAGAGCTGGACTCAAGCACTTGAAGACTGAAATGCTGTTTACATCGCCTTCATTGACTTTCAAAAGGCCTAAGGGACTGTGCTGCATCAAAGAATGCTTCACAAGCTAGAAATTATTGAAATCAGAGTTAAACTTCTCAAATGGATCGAAATCTTCCTCATGGGTCGTCGCCAGATTATGTGCATCGGCCAAGAGAGGTAAACCTCTGCTGTGGTTGAGATTAGGGTTCCTCAGGGTTCAGAACTAGAGCAAATACTGTTCCTGCTGTACGTGAACGATTGTGCCTGGGATCTGGGCTGTGAAGCATCAATGTTTGCCGACGACAATAAAATGTGGAATGTAATCCAGAGCCCTGCTGACGAATATAAACTACAGATCAGCTTAACTCGGTTGGAAGAGTGGTCAAATCATTGGCTTTTGCGGTTCAACGTTTATAAGTGTACAATACTTCGCTTAGGCAACCCATCCGGATCTACCAACTTTAGAAGCTTCTTGCTTTAAGGTGAAGGCTTACAAGATGTGAAAACCCAAAAGGACCTTGGTGTGCTTCTGACCACCACCCTAAAACCGTCCTCTCACTACTCGGGATTGGCGAAGAACGCAATGGCTATGTTGCATGCCATCAGTCGAGACTTTTTGGATTTTTATGAAGTTCAGTTCGCTACGATTTTTGGAACGTTCGTTAGGCCGCATTTTTCATATGCTTTACAAGTCAGGAGACCCTGGACAATTGAAGACCAACACTGCCTCGAAAGAGTACAAAGGAGAGTCACCAAAATGGTTAGGAGTCAAAGCTCCTTGCCATGTGCAACCCACTTACCAATCATACTCTGTCCCCTTTGATGTATAGGCAAATACGCTGGAATCTCCTGCAGAAATTCTGCACTGTGAAGGTATTGGATTGCTGCTTGATATTCTCGTATTTCTTTGAAATTAAATTGCGTTTCGAAGGATACAGCCCTCAGGAAAGGGAGTTCAGAATAGTAAAAGGACAGGACATTCACTTGTGGTGCGATGCTCCTGGAAGGATAGATTCGGATAGATAGATAGATTTTCTATTTAAGCACCTGGAAGGGCACTGTCATTGGAAAAAATGATTAAAACGAGTGTGAAATCGTAAACGGTTAAGTTATGAATAGTAAGTTAGCTCCTTGGCGATGAAAATGACACAAATCAGTGTGGAAAAATAAATAAAAGAGCAGACATTGAAAAAAATGCATTAGGCATTTTATGGATTAGGCATATGTTGAATGGGGCTGTTGGGTTTTAAAGGAGAAACAACTGTCGCATCTGGGAAAAAAAATTTGCGTGATTAAGGAGCAAAATGCTCATGAGAGTGTTTGAGGGTTCAAAATGCTCCTCATCCTTGGGAAACCAGGTAACAACAGAGACTTCTTTTTACCACCGCAGTTGTGATCCCATTGCGTATCGACTAGTTATATGCGTTACCGTTAAGGATGCTAGACAGAGGAAACCTGTGCAGGCATTATCCGTACGCTAAGTGTCGAACGAGGAATAGACCATAGAGATCTTGAAGGGTATGTTAGAATTGCCAGAGAAGCGACGATGATACTCTCTTTTCTGATTTCTCAGATGACCGCAGTGGAACCCGAAACGATCATCAACCGTCCGTGTAGGGTCGACATCGGGGAGAAGGATAGGACTGCAACCACCAATGCCTTCAGGCACGGTAGACGCGATGATGGACGAGGTTGTAGTCGTTTGCAAAGAGCCAAAAAAAGGAGAACCACGAAGACCAAGGAAACAATTGGTGTCATCAATATTTCCAAATGATGGTCAAAAATAAAGAGGGACGAAAACCGGCTGCGAAGGTAGACTTTTTTAAAAAGGGATGAAGGAGAAACAAAACTGCTCCACAAGGGGGTATGAAGCAGCATGGTAGGTTGCTTCTGAGCGTAGAACGAAAGGATAATGGGAGATCCGGCAATTGCTTAAGAAGAATTCAACACAATGCGTCCAGGTGTGCTAGTTCTTATGTGAATCGACGAGGAATCTCAGGCCTGCACAGCTCAGTATTCAGATTGCAATTCTGATTATGGTTATCAGCAAACGAAACGGAGGTGCTTTAACATGAGCGTGCAAATAGGACACAATTGTTTGGTTATCATGTAACGGAGGTAAAGGTTATGAAGACAGTATAGTTCGTGTGGGGAACGATGCATGGGAGCAACAATTTGAAGACGGACCTCTAAATTCCCGATGCTCCTTCCTCGGGGTCATGTAGAAAGCTGCTCAGGAAGGAAGAGGAAAATAAAAGGTTGATTGAATCAGTGCCAAGATAAATGTTCAGTCTTTGCTTAAAAGTATAAAAGTTATTTGATAACCTTATATCGATTTGCAGGTTATTCCAAAGAAACCAATACCTAGAAGCATAGAACAGAGAGCGTTTAAATGTGGAGGATATAGAAGGAGGTACAATCATTTAAGAATTACGTAGGTTATACGGACGACTAACAGGAGTAAGAGCTGGTATTCGGGAATATTTGAAAAGGAGGCAGAAGCCAGCTTCCAGTCTCCAAACCCATAAAACTTTAAGGTTAGTTAGCTGGCACCTATTCTAGTAGGGAGAAGTTGCAAGTTTCGGAGGTAATTGATTCCGAGAAAAATTCTTAGGATGCCAAAAAAGACCCAGCGCACGCCAAGCAAGGCTTGAATAATTGACTAAACCGCGCTTCCTTATTTAAACAAGAAGAAATTTTCCCTTCAACTCCGCTCCCACAATGTTATCCTATCATTGTATCCACTAAGAAAATGTACGAAACACCGGCAGCAGAAGAGAGAATTCGGATACATTTTTAAACTCAGCATTCCTTTCTACTCAAAGCTGGAATAATCATAGGGAAGAATAGCGGATGAGAAAAAGAATGCTAGCATCTACAATTCGTCAGTTAAGGAATTGAGCTGTGTGATAGAGACGTAAATGACTAATATAATAAAGAAGTTGAAGAATTTTAGTAAAAAGAGTATCAATATGAAGGATGAATGAAAGAATCGATGTCAGATTAATGCCAATTTACTGGAAGGCGTATAGCTCGTTGGGAAGGATATCTGATGATTAAGGACCAGGAAACGGTCACAGGCAAAAAATACATTGGTCAGATTTGTCATGGTTAAGTTGAAAACCATTTTCCGACGCCCATGCTGAGACATGGTTCAGAGCGTTCTTGAGAGACTGAAAATGTGTTTGATTTTTAAGAGGATGGTGAACAGTCATATTTTTGGCATATTTTACAAACGGAAATACGTTTGGTGATCTTTAATCCTCAATGTGGGGGAGAATAGGTGAGGGGATAGGATAGCACCTGCAAATACTCCACATTTGTTGGAAAGAGCTGTAGGTTTCCACCTGCCAGCTTGTACGAATTGAGTGTGAAAAATTAACTATTCTTTGACCCAAAAGAGAACCCAGCCAGGAAAGCCACATGCGGATGTTTTGTTAAGGAGGTGATGGCGCGGGACGGTGTTGAAGGTAGAGAAGTAGTCCCGAAATGCACATGTGTACGCACAACAGACCTTATCTAAATCTCTTAAAGCATAATGAACCACAAGAGCAACGGCATCTAGGATACAACGCCTGGCTTTATATGAAAGGTTTATTGATAAAGCACCTGTTGGGCGCCGTCAATCCCCTTAGAACACAGGAAAAAAACCTTAAACAAACTCCTTCTTTCTGCTGCCACTTTAGCTTTGTTTTGGTTTTAGGCTTGGTTAACAGTGTGCGAAAAAGGGGTTTTTTTAGGTAAAAACCTGTTTTTGAAGGCTTATTAATAGCAAAAAAAGAAAATAAATGACTTAACAGTATTGAAATTAATGTTTTGTGTTAAGACTGTTTTCGTCAAGAAGAGTCTGTCACTTATGGATTTTTGAGTGCTCATTCGACAGGGGTAGATTCGATCGCGGGCTATTTGATTGCACATCACATCCATTCAGATGTGAGTGTCTCCAAGTGCATCAATCTGTTGTGAGGTACGGCAATTAGTTAGGCTTGTTGAATGGATCTCTATAAAAAGTAAATGCGGGTTGTGGGCATGAACCGTTCAACTGCGAGAAAATTCCAATGATACCATCTAGTCATTATATTTTGTTTGATAATATGAGATTGGTTATTGACTGATCTCGATCAGCAAATAATTTATGACCCTTATAGCAGTGTTTGTTGCCTGGATATACTGGAATCTCAAAAATTCGAGATATGACATGGCGCTTGCTCATTGGTCAATCGGTTTTAAGCCTCTGAGCATTGATAAAATGGCGGGCTGATAATGCGGCTTGAGCGGATGCGGGAAGCGCGCCATGACACTATTCTCTGCCGTGGCGTGCGTGCGCGTGACTATACTTCTGCCTGCTCTTGTGACCCACCCATATGTACATTTACATTCCTTTTCATTTTACTATATCGATTGATTTTTCTATTCACCTTGTTTAACGTTAAGGCGGGCCTGCAAGAGAATGGGGCAAAAATATACCGCGAAGTTACTGAGGAAGTTAACAGGTACAGTTGCGAGCCCATAAAAGCTAATGAGGAAAGCATATCTGTGCCGTTAAATGATCGAACTTGGATTGACTTGACCCGGATGCACATCGATGTGGTCAACTGACAGCGAAGGATATGGTCGTTTATCATCAAAGGATGAGGAAAGTAGCACAGGGAGGTCTATGCCCTCGCAGACCTCGATTCGGGCTAGGGTTACGGAATGGGCTTTTGAATCAAATATTGCCCATAGCCACCTACGTAGCGTTCTAGAAATTTTCAAATCGCTGATCCCTGCCATGCCTACGGATGCTTGTACACTGCTTAGGGCAGCATACAGATTAAGCGTTGAAAAAATGGGTAGTGGGGAGTATGTTCACGTAGGATTGGGGAGTCAAATTAAGCAACTCCTTGAGAAGAGAAGGATTATCGCAGGTGAGAATGAGATTGTAGTTAATATAGCTATCGATGACTTACCCGTTTTTCGGAAGACAAAACTTTAATTTTAGCCAATTTTTTCAACGATTGTCCGTCCTTCCATAAGTGCCGTATTTCCGGTGGCATTGTGTTAAATGTAAACCACATGACGTTCATGCTTTTTGTAAGGAAACTGTCGATTAAATTAACTTGCTGCAGTTCACAGGGATTAGGTTCCATTACTTAGATCAATCATTAACTGTGCGCGTGGTAGCCGTTATATGTGACGCATCGACCAGGTCTTTCGTTAAGCAGATCAAGAATGTGAACGCATATCACGTATGTGAACGGTGCGACGTGCTCGGGGTATTTATCGACAAAGTTTTTGATGTGGGTGACGGCCATAGGAAAAGAAACGACGATGACTTTAACCTGCCCGTGGATGGCTAACACAGGGTAGGCGTTTCACCATTCGCTGCCTGTAAGTAAGGTCTCATATCTGCTTTATCCCTAAGATCCACTTCACCTAGTTAACCTAAATGAAGGGAAGAAGCTGATTGGTATATGGGTTAGGAATCGTAGGTCGAAGGTGAGCGGTTCAGTGTACCCTCATGTGCTGTCCTCCTTTGCGATAGACGAAGTGAGTTATCACCTTCTGCCACAGCCCATTCGAAAATACGCTTGCTTCGCTTTATAGGGTTTTTATGTGTTAGTAGTATTAATTGCCCCATGGCGTAAAGCAACCTTGGATATTTATAAAATTGGCCACTAACACACCCTTCCCCTAGAGGGAACATTGCACGTGAAACCTACAGCTGCACAGCCCATCTAGGTAGAGGTTCACGTCCACTGAATGTTTGAAGTGGCAATCACTTAAGGATTAACACCCCATAACTTCTACTTAACTGTGTGGTTGTGTATTTCATGATGAGCTCCCAACGGCATACAGAGAGGCCTCGTCGGTGCAGGGAGGAGGACCCGCTGTACTTATTGGACGAAACACTGCCCCTTTTACCGGTAGGTTGCCTGTTCTACAACAAATAAGGAAAAGGACGTGGGCACAAATGCCGTAGCTGAAGTTTCAAAGGAAACTTTGCCTACAAGCAAGCGTCCCAAACGCCCAGGTAAGACCGTAATTTTATATGAAATCTCATTGCCATAGGCTCCATAATGTACAGCTCTAGTGGTGCAGGCCTTTGACATGCCTGTTAACCCTATCGCGCAGCCCATTGCTAGCCACACTGGGTTTCGACAGCTAAATGCCTGGCTGCTGGACCCGTCATTCGGCAAGGAACTGGGTAGCAACCGTCATTTACTTACCCATTGACTAAGGAGTCCTACCTTCTATGCCTTGGTGGCAGAAATAACGACGATTTTGTGCAACGCATATTTTGTGTGATATTCGATGATGGCATCGCCTTGGAAATTAATTTCCAGGGATGAAAAGGAAAGGAGGGTTTACGCGGGTCTACAGTGTGCGAACTTATTACAGGTGGGTTATAACAGCTCTTTCAAACTTTTGAACTACGAAGAGGTCTTTGTTAAGTAGAATGGCGGCGACCGCCTTAACATATATGAATTGGAGACCGCATTTATAAGGCGCCTAAAACGGTCCCTAGACGCCACCGGCAAGAGGATGCAAAGACACCCAAAAGAAATTGATTTCAACGGTTGGTGGATTTATAGTAACAATACCACCCTATCTATTTTTAAAAGGCCACCCTGCACCCGCCACCTCCACTCCTGTCCCACATGATGACAATCCCCCTACCCCATGCTTTAACGCATCCCCGTGCCACAGTTTGTACATATTAAGAAGACTATTTAATAATTTTGTACATTTTATTATTTTGCACGTTTTCTAATAAACATTTTTCTAAGTTCCTATCAAATATATGTTAACACTGTCGTTTAATCTACGAGGAGAATGGTAAAATTTGACGACGCGAGCTACATGTGAAACGGGAAATTATGGTTACGTAGTGGATGGACGCAGTAAATTAATTGGATTGGGTGCGCCGCATGTTTTGTTTTACATGAGGGTTTTGCAAGCAGTAGCGGAACATTTTTTACCGATCTCGTCGTATCTCAACATTTCGATCTTAGGCATGTATCGACACAGAGGACAAAGTCGATATCCTGTTGACATACGCATCTCGAAATGCTGATATCCCGCCGATATCTTCATATGCACGACTTGACTCAGCGGACATAAAAATTTTTCGGGTATTTATTGATGAAATTACTTTTAGCAGTAGGGCGGTTAGCTCATTGCTATGATAAGAAAAGAAAAACGGGAATTTATGATCATAGGACGTTTATGCATTAATGTCAATAGTTTTTACTGCAATTATTTTTATTGTCCGATAGGTCAACTTATGGCTGTTACCAGATAAGGAAGGACGAGAGTTATATTTATGATTATGATATCATTATATATTTATTGTTTTTATGCGAAAGGCAAAATAAAAAAGGTTGTTTGTTTCTTACCTGGTGTTCATCATGGAATTGGTGTATCGAGATCTCCGTAGGTTTATTGAAGTTATGGTAGTACTGTTTTTTTCTGAAATTATATTAAGTGTTAGAAAGTCAACTTATGGCTATTATAGAAAAGAAAAGGGCAATTTTAATATTATTGGAAGTGTGTTCAGTTATGTAAATATTTGTTGCTGAAATTACGTTTTATTATTTGATAGGTCAACTGATGGATGTGATAAGAAAGGAACAGATTAAATATTAAGGACTATGCATTTATGCATTTATTGTGTTTATTTGATGTGCAAAAATTGTTTTTGTTTCTAACATGATGTTGATCCTGTAACTTGTTGCTTCAGAAGTTTATAGGTTTATTGAAGTTATGTTAATAACTGTTGCCGAATTTATTTTTTTGTGTTGGGTGGGTTAAATCATGGCTATAGCCATATATGATATGAAAAGAATTGCGGAATATTTATGACTATGGTATAGACTACAGTCAAATTTATATGAATTAATGTGTTCCATTTTGCGATTTAGAACATGAGGTTTTCGGTTGGTATCGGCATTAGATCCCTTTTGGTCTACATTTTTATAAAAAGAACTGGCTTGAAAAATGTCCCATTTTTATTCAAGAATATATCTGTAGTATTATGTGCGAAAATATTTTTTTCACCTAGGAGCTATAAGGGGTTTAAGAAGTTGGATGAGATTGGCATAATTAGACTATGGCGATTTGTTCAGACGATAGGAAGAAAAGATTTATAAACGAAATTAGTGGACTTTTTAGGGATAGAATTGATTTTTACTGTATGCCTAAACGTTAGGAATCCTAGACTTCAATAAGGGAATGTTTAGAATTAATGTCAAGACAGGGGAATCTGAGAGCAGAAAGATATTCGGATAAAAGTGGCGAAAAATTTCGACCCGACAGCTGCGGAACCATGGACCTGTTAAAGGCACTTCTCAACCGTTGCAACTGCCACTGTAGAACAGACAAATACGGTGATGCCTCAAAACATTTGGCCCCATTCGCAAGAAAACCTGCCAAAAAATTGTAAACAAACGCAAAAGGTCGGCAAACACAGATATTACGTTACTTCTTCTCCATCTGTCAAGTCGGCAAAAGCCTGATAACACTAATAAATGTCACCAACGAGAACGAATGGGTGTACGGGGTTGTTTTAGTCTCCTACAGAAATTCTTATTGATGCAGAAATTACTGGTAACTTGAAAAGAGAAATGGCCAATCCAAAAGATTTGGATCATTGTTGTGTCAGCAAACGAACACCTGTAACAACGAGATTTTCAACAAAATACATTTCGTATGCAAATAGAGCTTACTCAAGCATAATTTATTAAGAGCTAAAAGACTTTAATCTACCGAGCACAGGAAATCATTACACATTTCCTTCCTTCGAAAACTGATGAAACCAGCTCATGCACCTTACCGCTGTTATCCAGCTCAGACAGAATCAGTAAGGCTCTAGATAGACAGACAAATTCTGCATTGTTGTTGGATGATGCACCAAATGGCGATGTTGAAAAGCTCATCAAGTTTGAATGACCGAAGCGGAAGAAGTCAAAATCAAAGAAAGCCAAGGTGATTACACAAAAATCGATTTCCAACTGCGAACAAAGCTCCTGTTTATCGATAGACGCTCAGGCGGAATTCTATGCTGGTGATATAGAAGTCAATGCAAGACCAATTGAAAAAGTTTTAAAAAGTGGTTCGTCATTGACTTAAGGAATTGTTGTTAGTACTCACGCAAACAGCATCGTCGATCAGAATATAGTTCTTCCTGATACCAATTCTCCATCAACAAATCAAAGCACCAAAAAGAGGCTCCCCAAGTCCACTTCTTTGATTGCAAAGGAAAGGGTCTAACATGCCCTCAATCTCTTCCGAGCATACTAAAATGCCCTTCGTTAACATAGAGAATGCGTTACCGTGCACGAAGCTTTCCGTTAATGGTAACTGGTTGTTTCACATGAAATATCATCAACGAGGCCTCTTAAACCCATTCTTGCAAATGATTTCAGGCATCACACCTCCTTGAACGGAGAATGGCTCTCCGTAGCTTACATTGGGATGTGTTTTTTCAGCTGGATTACGAACCGACGGAAAGGCATAAAATGATTGTGCTGAGAACCAAACTGAAGAGAAGAACCAAACAGGGGAAAAATTGCTCCAAATAAAGGATGGGAAAACAAAAGATATGAAGATTTCTTTCGTGTGGCAGGTCAGTTAAATCCTCAGCTTGTCCTAAACGAGACGAAAAATTCTAAATACAAAGTACCCAGCTGTAAAAAGCTTGTTAAACAAAAAACAGGCCTTCTAGAACTCGGTTGAGAAACCAACACCTCAGACATCAGCCTGTCCGTGATGGATATTAGTTCGTCTCGGGAAGCACAGACAGATTATAGCATTAAATCCCACGACCTTAGCAGATGCCATATGGAGGAGTTATCCAGTCTAAATTGAGATTTTTTCATACCCTTGCTCAAAGACTCCTTTAGAAATTAGAAGAATGCAAGGCACTAGTCTCAGATCGAACCCCTTATATCATGGCCATTACGGAAACGTGGCTCTAAAACTGAATTCATGGATAATGAGGTTTCTATAGATGGATACCAGCTCTTTCGCAGAGGCCGTTAAAATAGACAGGGAGATGAAGAGGCCGTATACGCTAGGACAGGAATCTCGGTAGTCGAACGAGCGCACGCCATCTTCCTTGAATATTAAATTCTCGGGATAAAGATTAAAAAAGAAATTTTCACAAGCATACAATTCTTGATGATCTACAGGCCACCAAACATTTCAAACGCAGCTGATGGGTCACTCCTTCATTTGATCAAGAAAGCAGCAGGTCACCAGGGGATGCTTATTGCTGGAGATTTCAATGCATTTGCAATAGACTGGGTAAATCTGACAGTTGACACGGCATCGAGTTCCATTGGCAGTAACGTTAATGAATATCACTCTCGACCAACCTCTGGCACAGAAGGTTAACTTACCAAAGACATTTGAAAGAGCAACAGAGAGCTAATTGCTTGGACCTAGTAATAACGAAGAACTTCTTTAGTATTGACGAAGTGTATTTTATTGCACATCTCAGTTAAGAATGACCATATTACGCTGCTGTGGGATATCTCAGCAGAAAATAGAGCGGAAGGAAAGCGAAATATATGAAAGGTTGATTTTAACGTGATGTCCATGAAATGGGATTTTTCTTCAAAGGGAAACCGAAGGATGACTGGCAATCGTTTAAGACGATTTCACTCGATCTAATTGAGTGCTATTGTTCAGTGAATGTATAAAAGAGACTAGTCGCCCTACCGGGTTAACAAGAGAACTTAACAGGTAGTTACAGAAGAAAAATATAACATTGAAGTTATTCAGGGACACAGGGTCATCGGAACATCTCGAGGAATTTTTTGCCAAAGAAATGCTTTCAAAAATGATCTGTCAGGCAAAAAATGAACTATAAATCAAGAATTATCCAGCAGTTTGTGAAAAAGCCTAAACTTTTATTCGGTTAAAAAAGGACCCATTTGGAGTACTTATAGATGGAAATGGTGTAGAATTCGTTTGAAATGTCAAGAAAGCTGAGCATTTTGGTCAGTTCCATGCCACGATATTCACTAGGGAAACTAAGCTTCACTTTTAAAATGTCAACAGTGCTGTTGAACACGCCAGTCCAGTACTTAAATATATACCCTTCCTTTTACTTTTCATGGAACAAGAACTCAAAAACCTCGAAAAAACAAAGATATATGTTTGGACGATAAACCTGCAAATTTTTTGTAATAATTGGCAAGCAAACTTTGCCACTTCTTTGACTAACTCATCAGCTGCACTTGAGATGTTTGGTAGTCTGCATGTTTGACCCTTTCCTTTTCAATCAGAGAAGTGGATTCGTGAACCTCTTAAATCGCAAGATTGCGTTTTCGGTCGAAATATCTGTTTGGTGCTTTGATTTGTTGATGGAGCCTCAGTATCAAGAAAAATTATATTCTGGTTGACGATATTATTTACGTCAGTACTAACAATGATTCCTCACGTTGATGACGACCCCTTTTGAAAACTTTTTTAATTGTTCTTGCATTGGCTGCTGTATCACCAGCACAGAATTCCGCTTGAGCGTCCATTGATAATTAGAAGCTTTGTTTGGAGTTGGTACTCGTTATTTGTTAAATAGTCTTGACATTTTTCGACTTCAAATTCTTACTCTTTGGTCCTTCAAATTTCACGAGCTTTTCAACGTCGTCATTCTTTGCATAATCCAACAACTATGCAGCGTATGTTTGTATATCCAGGGCATTACCGCTTCTATCTGAGCTGAATGACAGTGTAAGGTAACTAATAAGTGGTTCGATCTCCCTTTCGAAGGAAGGAAATGTCTTTTGATTAACTGAGATCTGGAGATTAAAGTTTTATAGCTTTAAATTAGTTACGCTTGAAAAAGCTTTATTTGCATGCGTAATTTCTTATTTTGAAATTTTCGTTGTTACCGGTCTTCTTTTGCCGTCTCTTCTAGATCGGCCATTTGTTGTTTTAAGTTACAAATCTCCTTCTCCATCAATAGTTAGTTCTGTAGGAGACTTGAACACCCCATACACTTCTCGTCCTCGTCGTTGACATTCATTGGGGTTATCAGGCTTTTCGCCCACTTGGCAGGGGGAGGAGAATTAATGGAATATCTGTCTTTTCCATCCTTTTCTGTTTGTTTATAATTTATTTTACAAATTTCCGTGTGAATGTGCCGGGGTTGTTAAGTGCATCTCCAAGCGTCTTTTCGGTGTGGGTTCAACTGCTGACCATGGCGTCTATTTTTTTCCCGCACAGGTGAATCTTGAGCGTCTGTGTTTTCCATATCTCTTCGAATTCTATGCGATTGTATTTAATTTATTAATCTTCTTTAATAAACAGTCTAGGGTGCAATAATATTCAAAAGTCAGGCGTATAAGAAGCATGCAACGACTCAGCCTTTGTTGTGACATCTCCTTCCCCGATTGAGAGCAGATTAAAGAAGCCCACCACTGGCGGGAATTTTTAAAGTAGTTGAACGTTGAAGCTTGCATTTCTCGTGGGGATAACCTCCGGGACGTAACAAAAATCGGAAGTGAAGGAATATTTGGATGGCCGCAGTATCGTTACGTCTAAGTAAATAACTCTGAAATTTCGAGAATTGGAAATCCACTCAAGAGTTATTCGAAACCAACGTGTCTTCTTCACTAAGGAAGAGACTTAAATTTTGAAAATTCAGAAGCTCAAATTTAAAAGCAATTTCAAATTACAAGCTTGAGGAAAATGTGACGAAATTCCATTTGGTCCGATTAGTGTGACTCAGCGTTTAATTAACATAAGAATCGCCTTTCCACAGATGCCATACTTATGCCTCCCAACATTTTGAGTGCAGCACCACCATTTTTTCTTGATACAGATGCCAGTCCATTTGTTAAGTGAGGCGTCTTGCCGCAAGTGGATGAGAGTGGAATGAAATGGGTCATCCCCGCTGCTAGTAAAACACTGACAAAACCCCAAAGAAATTTTTGCACAGCTCAGAGAGAACTATAAATAAATTAATTGTAGATTTAAGGCCCAGAGGGCCTCATCATTACATACTTAGTATCGTGGTGTACATAAATACAGAGGGGATAATTGCTGCACTATGTGAGCAGCCATATGAATAGCAGAAATCTATAGTATGGTAAGGATATCCGGTTCAGAACGATTCGCCATTTTTAAAAACAATAGTAAAAATCTATGGAATATACTGTGAACTAGGAAAGAAGCAGTGAAAAAAACTCTTACTGATAAATCGGGGGTGGAGTTCAGTGAGCCACCAATTTCAAAAGAAAAACTAGGAGAAAAAACTGCTTCTCCAAAAACATTATTAACTTAAGTTGATGGGATTGATACCATGCAATGGGATAGTACTGAGACTTTGCTGATACCGTATGAGTGCTCAGAGGTTCCTTGTCGGGTAAGAGATAATATAACAGCCAGAGCTACTGTTTATAAACATCAGGGAGGTAAGAGAGGAGGAACTCATCGTAGACAACAGGGTCGATGCAAAGAGGGGAAAGTAGAGGTCACGAGAACATCACCGAGATGCGACATAGCTGATTGCATAGTCCACCAAGAATAAGGGAAAACATCAGCACCCGCCACGATCATCAACAGATCTCAGAGACCATCGTCAGGGTTGCATAAATGGAGGAACGTATCAACGTTTTCAAGAGTTTTGTGATGATATTTGAAAAAGGAGAGGATGGAAAACGTGACTGTGAAGATCAATGTTGCAGAGGATAATGGAAAATATATTTATAAACCAATGTAATATCAAAGGAACTGCCTCAAATGCCAGGAGGACCCTTTTCAAATTCCAAAATTTGCGAGTTTGGGAAGGCAACAGACAAAAAGGTCTTTATATCTTCCTATAATAACTTTCATTAAACATTTCTGGCCCATCCTATTAATGAAAACCTTAATCATCTGTTCGGATCATAAAGCTTTCCAGTTCCTACAAAGAACCAGGGATGTAGATGAACAACTTGCCCGTTTCCAGGATATTTTACAAAAATATGATTTAACTTGCATCTACTGCATTGGTAAGCAACACAACAATGAAAATGCCCTGTCCCGACGCCATCAAAAAGTATTAAATTCTTACAAGGAGACTAAAACATATGAAGTCAACGCCATCTGCGTCAGCGTGCTGATAAGAAATCATTGGGCCATTGTTCAGCGTATGGATCCTGACACCGCAGTCATTTATGATCGTCTCTTCCATGGACGACACTGCCCTGCAGACGCTGGGTTATGCGGGTCTTCAAAAGAGGCACGAATACTTCGCAGCCAATGAGCCTGATTACATATTGACATCGACATCCTTATTTTTAATGACAGCACTACAAGAACTGATCAAGTAGTTGTACCTGGAAGCCTCGTCCCTACAGTATTCCCTGAATTACATGTAGGACAGACCGAGATGGAAGTAGCTGCCGTTAACAATTTTTGTGGCCCCATCTCCATGATCAAGTAGCCACCTTTTGGAATACATGCTCCCCATGGGCGTCATTTAAGACACCAGGACAACAGAGATGAGCACCCCTACAACCCATGTACATCAGCTTCCCCTTCCAGAGTTTAAGAATTGACATCATTGGTTCACTGCATTTCACAACAGCTGGTCATAGGTTCTTACTGGCTATGATAGATTACTTCGCTAAGTGGGCAGAGGCAGTGCCACTATTGCGGCAGGACGCCGCCTCAGTGACATGTAAACTACTTAACGACTCGATTCGTCGTTTTGAGGCTCCGCAATCGATCCGTGCAGACTGCGGAGCTGACTTAGAAAGTAAATTAGTGCAAGAGTTATTTGATCTCCTTGACACATACAATACTGGCACTACGTCTACACATCCAGAATGTTATGGAATAGGAGAGAAAGCCAATCGTACACTGGTTCACCTTTTTATAGCTTTCGCCGAAAATCATCACCCTCACGACTGCCATGACGGCATACCAGGCCAATTTCCATATATCAACGAAATATTCAACCTTCTTTCTATTGAAGTGACGCCACTTAAGACGCCTTGCTGATTTACGTTTACTTTTACCCGCATCAAATGAATACTTGCCAGATAGTTACGCATGGCAGCAACAAAAGCTTTTACGTTCAACCCACAATCAGCATGCCATCCTTTTCTGCCTAGGTCAAGGTCAAAATCGGTTGGTTCTTAATTTGATAAGTGGACAATTATAAATCAAACGGTTTTCTAGGGTACCAGAAGTCTTTTAAGTCCTTTGTTAAGAATAAATTTCTATAAACTTGGGCCTATTCTCTTAAGATAATCGTTTTTCATTCTCAGTTCGAGTTTCCTTAGATTTTGCATACCGATTATTCCTTGCATTTCGCAATTCTTTTTTTTCCAAATTAACGGTTTTCAGCAGGATACAGTTCTACACCACTATATTATCGGTAAAATGTTGCCTTAAGATCTCATACGAGGGTAGAAAGCAGTAAAATCTTTCGTTTCCCGTTATTAGTGCTAAGCAGCTTGATTTATCTACGATATACAATTTTAACGACTTTATAGTGAAATTTCGCACCATGCTATCGATTATAGGAAAATTGTTCGATGATAATATCTTCAATGTTCCGATGAAGAGTGTTAACCTCTAGACTCCCTTATTCACCTAATTGTCAGTTAATCTTGTGATAGGCCAAAAAGAACTATTAATTTCCTATATCAAGTGTTCCTTGATCCGCAAAGTTTCTGTGGATTCAAATATAAGATAGTGGATGCCAACTGCCTATCGTCCCATTTCAAAAATCGGCCAATTTATATTAAACTATTTTCCCCATTCGAGGTTGACCTCGTTTTTGCCCACCGAGACCGATTTTTAAGATATCTGTCGTGATCTCACCGCAATGGAGTGAACAATTTTATCCGTCTCCTCAAATAAGCCCTCGTCTTCTCATCCAAAATTTCTTAAATCTGCTCGCAAGACAATTGGCCATCAGGGGTCAGCTAATCCTACTCCTGTGAAATCAGACTCCCTACGGCCCTTAACTCTACCTCCACCACTCACCCAAGCCAACTACCGCCTTCATCTGTCTCCAAATCAGCGGTATCCCCAGTTGTATTTTCTAATTCTAAATGTAGCTCCCCTAGAACATCCGTGAATCAGACTACATCATCTAGACCGAGAGCTTCCCTTTATCAACGATGTCATCAACGTTTTCCATTAAAATCACCCAAAGATTGTCGTCCGAACGACGTGATTCAAAATCTGAAGCCCAAACCAACCCAAAGTACAGGCAAAAAAGTTCGATCAAATATTATGCTGCATTCTGTTAGATACGCTTAGCCTCTACAACTGAACTTCTCTATAAACCCCATACGTCCAATTATTCCCCCAAATAATTGCTTGTTCCGCACACCGGGTACCAACCAACGCCCTTTGCAGTTGGCAGTTACTCTTTTAACAGCAATAAGTTTCACTTAAATGGTTCTCTCCAAACAACAATAACTTCCCATTTAATGACCCAGCCCCAATTTTTTCAAAATAACGGTAACCTTATTTCGGTTACTCGAACTGCACAAGATGCCATATTGCTTAATGTTAGGTCTGTTATAAATATGATGGCTTAACTTAGAACTATTACATTCTAGTTGACGCCCTATGCTTTATGTGTAGCTGGAAAATGGATGTTTCCTTTAATTTCTCACTATTTTGTTTTTAATAGACCATTTTGATCTCTAACGTCAAGACCGCATTAAAAAGTGCGGTGGTGGTTGTATTCTCTATATTAAAGCCGTATTTTTGCACTTTCCATTCGATCTTTATGCCACGTCAATCTCTTGTAGTTACTCCTTCGCATCTATTTTCCTCTCATCCCGACAAAAGGCCATTCTCAGTTGCGTATAAAACTCGCCCAATTCATCATCCGATGATGACGCACAACTTTGTGAAATTTTAATTTTCCTCAAATTGACTTAATTTCAAACTTTTTCCACCCAGATTTCAGACTTTCCTATCAATTTCTCTAACTGGCCTAGCTGATCTAATCTCCCATGAGGGACAATCATATTTTAGACCTGATTTTCACAAACGACATTTTTCACCCTCTTCGCTTTCGGTGTATATATAGATAGAAATTTTAGTTGATTACCCGGAAGGGTCCTGTCATTTTGAAAAAATTAATAAAACGAACGCGAAATCGTGTACAGTTAAGTTTGAATTGTAGGTCAGCTATTGACGATGAAAATTTTACACAAATCAGCGTGGTCAAAAAATAAGATAAAGAGCAGACAGTGAAAAAACAGCTTGGGCATTTAAATGGAAGAGGCATATCTTAAATGGGGTTTGGGGGATTTTAAGGAGAAAAAACTGCCACTCCTGGGTGAAAAACACGCGTTTGGTAGGACTGACATGCTGATGAGAGCGTATGGGGGTTCAAAACGCTCCTCATTGTGACAGTAATCCTGTAACGACAGAGGCTACTTTTCAGCCCCACAGGTGTGATCCTAATGCGCATCGACTTGCTATAAGCGTAACCGTCAAGGATTTAGAAGGGGAAACCTTTGCAGGCATCATCCGTAAGCTAAGGTTCGAACGAGGAAAGGACCGTAGAGAGCTTGATAGTCATGGTAGAATTTTCAGAGAAGCGAACATAATATTCTCATTGCTGATTTCTCAGACAACCGACAGAGGAACCGAATCGATCGTCAATAGTCCGTTTAGAGTTGACACCATGACACTGCCCGCGAGAGCAAATGAGCAGCATCGTAGGTTGCTTCTGAGCGTAGTACGAAAGTATTATGGGAGATCCGTTAATTGAGTAAGAAGAAGTCAACATAATGCGCTCAGAGGCGCTAGTTGGCATAAGAATCGATGATGATCTCAGGCCTGAACAGCTCAGTATTCAGATTTCATGCTGATGATTGTTATGGGCATTCGAAATGGACGTGCTTTAAAACAAGCGCACAATATGACACAATTGTTTTGTGATCATTTAATGAAGGCATGAGTTCTGAAGACATCAGAGTTTGTGGAGGAAACAATGCATGGAAAACATAAATTGGGCACGGTCTTCTAAACTCCCGATGGTCCTTTCTCAGGGTCATATAGAAAGCTGCTCGGGAAGGAAGGGGAACATAGTCACTTTAAGTCACTTTATTGAGGGAAGTAGGCTTTCGCCCTTGAGCTCCCTATTCACATGCAAAAATGTCAATAGTACAAACGTTTACAGTGATATATCTGACAAATGATAATGTATGGTCATCGATATGTGTGGGCCAGGCGCAACCTGCCACTGTTTACACAATCTTCATTATATTGACAATAGTTTCTCAGAAAATGAGTATCTTGTTTGCATTTAAATGTGCCAACAATTTCTGAAAGGACCACTTCGTCAGGGAGTCCGTTCCATACTCCAACCACCCTCTGCGAAAAGGCGATCCGACGGATGTCCATGTTGACCAACTTCCTCTGCAGTTTAAAGGGATGACCCCGCAGATGTTCCGTCCCAGCCAATTCGAAGAAGTCAGCAAATTCTAGGGTACACTCGTGGCCTCTGACAATCCATTATGTTTGGATGAGTTCACTGCGTAGTTGCCTGTAATTTAGAGGAAACAAATGAAGTTCAGCCAGTCTGGCTTCGTAAGGCAGAGGACTGAGATACTTGAACATCATCGTTGCTAAGATCAAAATAAATAACGACCACAGAGAGATGATCACTATAAAGATATGTTAATTTATTAAGAAAAGATAGGTGATATTTTTTACAAGAGCGATCGGGTAGGAAACCATGTTGGGAAGAGCTAAGATGTTAATTGGTTATGCAAAAAATCTGTAATTTTTATGGCAATTATTTTTTCTGAAAGAGCTTAGCAAAAGAACGTGAAGATTATGAACATCTGAGCGTGAGGCAGTTTTAAATAATGGAATAATAATAGAGGTTTTCCACTAAACAGGAAAGAAAACATCCTCGAGAAAAACTGAGAAATCTTTGCTCAGCAAAGGGGAAAAATCACATAGCTGATGAATAAGGAAATTTTGGATATTGTAGGTTCCAACTTAGTTTGGATTGATTAATTTGACTTATATGTTTCTGAATATTTGTAGGAACCAAATCAATATTATATAGCAACTCATGAGATGTCAGGGGGGTTGAAGGGATAGGATTGGTTTTTAGAGTAAAATGGTTGGCAAAGAAGGAATTTAAAAATTCTGATTTGTCCAAATCCTCTGTTATGAAATTATTATTGCAATAGTCTAAGGTTGGAATGACGTTGTGAGATAAAGTGGAAGAATGGAGGCGAAACACTTGAGCAAGAGATCTGGAAGAACTATCATCGCTAATTGCTAAAGACTCCCTACGCCTATCTCGCGCGATCCTCATTTTGAAGCTTAATCAAATATTTGTGTGATCCCTAAGTGGACCGATAACGAAATTATGGTGTGAAACTAAAGGTGCTTTTGTACTTTTTTAAGAAGACTGGATAGATCGGTTAATACGATTGACAACATTTTAGATTTGATTTTTACAAATTAAGTCCACATTCTCTTTATGAATTTCCATCGCGATCTATTCACAAGTGATCACGCAATAATTCACTGTTGTTTTCCAGTCCCCCTTCTTACGAAGCCTGAGGTTAAATGCAATAACCTTGACTTTGCTAACACAAACCATGATCCAAACTTTTTCCGTGAGCTATTGCAGAGCCTCACAGAAAAAATTCAGGCTTTCATCCCGTTTACGATTTTTAATTCAAATACAATTTCTTCCACTGTTCCATATTTTCTCCAAAACAAACTTGAAAAATTAAGAAAGCAACTAAAAGATTTATCTAAAAGCTCTTTTTCAGTTCAAATAAGGATTGCACAAATATTTGAATTAACATCGAAAAATAGGCTCGCGCGATATAAGCGTAGGGAGTCTTGGGCACTAAGTGATGCCAATTAATCCATATCTGTTGCTGAAATCTTCCATGTTCGGTCATTGGCTAAGTGTCTGAATGTAACTCCGCCCTTACTCGACTGTAACAAAAAATCCGTTACAGAGGATTTGGGCAAATCAGAATCGTATAATTCGTTTTTTGCCAACCTCTTTACCACTGAAACTAGCCTCACTCCCTCAGTTCCCCTGCTTTCAAATTCAAATTTACTTATAATAACCATTCATTTCTCGTCTTCACGTATTCAAAAAGAAATTGCTCACCTTAAAAATTCACATTCGGTTGGAACTGATAACATTCCAAACTCACTTATTAAACGGTTAAGAGATTTTCCACCACTTCTAAGCAAATTATTCTCAGTATTGCTCGAAATGGTTTCTTCCCCGATTATTGGATGACTTCTATTATAATACCAGTTTTTAAATCTGGTTCCCGATCTGACATTCATAACTATCGCAGTGTTCATAAAAGCCCTTTTTTGCTTAACTCTTTTTGGAAAACTAATTGCAAAACAAATCACGGATTTTTGCATAAGCAATCAAATTATCAACTTTTCCAAACACGGCCTTTTACCGAACCACAAAATCTCCTGTTTCCGACTCTTTCAAATACTTCCTACTCAACCAGATGCCAACTGACCATGGTAAAAAAAATGTTGGGTCAGGAAACAGGAAGCAGGCTTTTGTCTCCTTTTATGACTAAATAATAGCTTAACTCTCCCCAAGCTTTCTGTCATTACCTTCGTTAGTCTTCTATATGAATAAAGAAATTCTGCAGTAGTTATACCTCCACCTGCATCCTCCACGTGTAAATGCTCTCTCTTCTTTGCTTCTAGGTATAGCTTTCTTTAGAATAACTTGCCAATTTAAATAAGGTCGTTAACTAGTATATTTGCATTCAAGCGAAGACTGCACATTTATCTCAAACCTGATTCTATTAATCTTTAATTTTCTTCATCTTTTCCCAGAAGCTTTCTCCATGACTTGGAGAAAGGATCATCGGGCATATAAGTGACCCTCTTGAAAATATATTTTCGCTACCTCGAGTCCCCATGAACCATGACGTCTCCTTATACCACCAGTCATCCAAACAATGAAGTCATTTGGACGTACAAATTCGGTGGTCCACAGTCTAAAATTCTGCCGTTTCTTTGGGTACTAACAATCATCAGAATTCAATTATTGATCCTATGATGCTGATGACTTAAGTTCATTGCCGCATTTTCAAGAGATTCTATTTCATACGCCTAAGTGATCAAGAACGCATCATCTCGACGTTTCATTATCTCATTATGAAATGCTACTGCAGTAATACCCTACTCTACCACCTGACTTTATCTTCCTTAGCAGTTTTTTTCTCCTACCTTCTATTCGAAAATGAAGGCCTATTGAACTCTGCCCCCATTTTTGAGCATCGTCAACTCTTGACAACCTTGGTACTTTCCTCCGATTTTTCAACCCCAACGATGGTCTCCAGGTTCATTAAATGATCAAGGCGGGTTCTGATAGTTTAACCTATTTGATTGGTGGAATATGCAGTCAGCAACGTCGCATCTCGATGATGATCTCGTGACCTCTATTGTTTCCTCTTCGTTTTGACCCTGGTGTCCACGATGAGTTCCTCCTCTCTCACCTCCACTGGTGGTTATAAACAGTAGCTCTGACTGCTGTTTTATCTCTTACCCGAAAAGAAGCGTTCCGAACCATCATACGTTCTCAGCAACATCACAATACTATCCCATTGCATCAAGCTATTAATTTTTAAGTGAAGCAGTTTTTTATCCTTGTTTTTGTAATTGGCGGCTCGCCGAACTCCACCTTAAATTTAACCGTAGGAGTTTTTTAACTGCTTCTTTTCTAGTTCACCGTATATGTCAAAGATGGTTGACTATTGTTTTAAAAATGGCAAATCGTTCTGAATCGGATATGCCTACCATATTATTCATTTCTGCTGTTAATATGGCTGCTCACATAATGCAGCAATTATCCACTTTGTATTTATTTATACCGCGATACTAAGTTTGTAATGACGGGGCTCGCTTGGCCTAAAATATACAATTTATTATTATTATTTTTGTAATCTTGAACCCAAATCTCCCACGAATTAAGGCTCTCATTAGTTCGACCTTATGTCAATCACAATTCCTCAATGATCATTTCACCATCCTTTAGCCGCAAAATTAACCATTTTCATTTTTTGCCTCCAAAGATGCTTTCATCTGGAATAATCTTCCACTCGAAATATGGTTATCGTCCGCATTAGTGGTTTTCAGAACAAAATTACGTAAACACTTAACTTCGGAAGGACCGAAAAGCGACGTCTCTAACCACTCGACCATATCGATAGGGGGTTCCGACCAGCAAATTAATACACTAGTAATTAATACTTGCGACTATCGCTAATCGGCTAATTTTTGACCTCCGCTAAACGGCCAAAAAGTCTTGTAAGCTTACGAAGATGCTGGGGTGTTTCAGCCTCCTACAGAAAATTCTTATGAATAAAGTAGGAGGTATCTAATCTACAGCAAGAAAACGATAACTTAAAATGTATTTCTCGCTCACCTGTAAACAGCACCTCTCCGTACATAACTTATCGTGAATAAAACTTCGTTTGCATATAAAGCCTCTCCAAGCATACCTAAAACTTACATAAAAGATATAGTGTCTACCGAACCCATGAAAGCAGATGAGGTTTCGCTAGCCCTTGCTCCAAACCATCGTCACACCAAAATGTGATTTTTAAGAGGTTGGGGAGTTTTTAAATCTAAAAAGAAAATATCTAAGAAGACCAAGTGGTTCACGGATTTGTCTCCAGCCAGCCCGACACCCGGTTCATCTCTACCTATTGGACTAATTAAAGTGGACACATGTACTTGCCCAGTTGAGGGAACTGAGTTGCAAACGGGCACCCGATTGAGTCGAAAGCAGAATGTCGTTATAAAAGGGGTTCCAAATTCAGCATCGATAATTCCAAAGCAGCGAATAAACGTGATTTTTATTTCCTTCAACTGTATGCAAAATCTTTGCTAACGGAAGGTGGGTCCATCCCTATTCTCAAGGCATATAGAATAAGGAAGGCTCCGTCAGCACCCGATTCAAATCCTCGACCAAGACCTCTTAAAATCATCTTGGAAAACGAAGCACATTCACAGCTCCTTCTACGGGCTGAAAGTGTGAATTATAATTAAACAATTAATAAAAGAACTGGAAATACGAATGACCAATGGCGAGGGACACCTCCAAATAGGGGACGGACAAATAGTTCAATTTAAAAGAGCATTTCTTTGGCCGAAGGCAGTCACTCTGACAGCCTAACTGCACCATCCCAGAAACCAAAAACTTTTCCCTTTTAAATGCCAAATCTCCGCTTAATAAGATGCCTTTTCTCCAGACTGTTGTTTTCGTCCGCCGCCCAGACTTTGTAATAGTTACACAGACATAAACAACACCTTGCTAAGCCGAATCCAAACTCTCTATTCTAGGCTACGCTTATATTCTGAATGCTTGACACGAGGGTCATGGCGGAGGAAGCTGTATCTTTTTAAAGCAACCACTTACAGCTCTGCAGTTGAACTATCGAAAATTTACCGTGGTAGAAGAGAGCTGTTGGCTCCGAGTTGTTCTAAAATATAACTTCTCTTTACTCGTTGGTTGTGTCTATCGCCCCACCCCCAATGCCTGCGAGGATAACGATCCATTCTCGAAGGCATTCCACGCCGCAGGTGACTTTTATCTGAAATATTTCTTGATTGCAGGTGGCTTCAATCTTCCTGACATTCATTGGTTTTCGCCTTCCGATCTTTCAAAAATCGAAGACTTACTTGAGGCCATTGATATCGGCATGTGAGACCAGGTAGTTGATTTTCCCACCCTGGGCTCAAACATCCTTGATATTATTTCCTACAGAGGTTGCTTGCCATTATTAGTGTCAACTGACGACCCATTTGAGAGCTCTGACCAGACCACAGTTTTTTCTATACCTCGGTATTCTAATAAAATCCTCACTTAAACCATCTTCACAGTGTTTAAGGGCAGCTTAACGCGCGACACAGGTCTTATTTGCACTCAGATGTGGATAAGTGCAGATTGTAATTTTCTTTGCTATATTCACACACAGTGTTACGATAGTTTGAGAGTGGGTGTTAACCATATACCCTAGTCCTTTAGAATATTTACCTCCTGGAGTTGATGACCACTGATGAAGTACTGATATTCAAACCTAATCATCCTTCTGGAACTTAACCGCAGTCAGATTATTTGGCATTTCTTTAAATTAAGGTTCAGCAGCCTCTCACCACGCCATGTTTTTTCAGTATAATTCAGTATATATAAGGGAGATAGGCAGATCCTTTGAAAACCCTATTAACAGATAGACGCTAGCAAAACAAGCAAATGCTACATGGCGATAGTCGTTTTATTAAATCGATCATTGCTGTCGACTAAATATATTTCCATAAGTAAAATACATCAAGTCTTTATTTTAAACATTTCAACGCTTTCAGCCTGAACAACTAAAGCTGGCAGTTTATTCCATTCTTCAATCACCCGTTGGGAAAAGAAGTTGGCCCGCCCTTCAAGTTTGGCGTGTTTTCTTTTCAGTTTGCATTGGTGACCTCGGAGACTTGTCATGTAAGCCGATTCAAAAAAGTCAGGCATCTGAAGAGCACGATCAAATCCTCTGACCAGTTTGAAGACTAAGATCATATCCCCTCTGTATTGTCTATAAGAGAGAGGAAAATTTGAAGTCTTTATAGGCGGCCCTCATAGGGTAGGCATTCCAATCCGCTGACTAGTTTCGTTGCCCTCCGTTGAACTTTCTCCAGTAGAGCGTAGTCATGTTTCGTCCAAGGGCGCCACGCCTGAACGCAATATTATAACACCAGCCGGATAAATTTTCTAAACACGCGCCCAAAAAGCTCTCCGTTCAAAATTAACGAAGGACCTCCTGATTGTGCTTTAGATACACATAGCTTTCTTTGCGATATTCGCACAGTGCGACGATGGTTTGGGAGTTGGTTTAATCAATATACCCAAGTCCTTTAGAATATTTACCTCCTGGAGTTGGTGACTACTGATGAAGTAATTCAGTATAATTCAGTATATATAAGGGAGACAGGCAGAGCCTTTGAAAAACCCTATTTACAGATAGACAGTAGCAAAACAAGCAAATGTTACATGGCGATAGTCGTTTTAGTATATCGATCATTGCTGTCAACTTAATATATGTTCATCAAGAGATTCGAACCGGGTACCGAGATTCGAACCGGGGCACCAACGTGCGGGGAACGACGGTGAAACCACTGAGCTATCGGTGCACGACAAACTCTCTGACCTAATTTTTAATGATGGAATAGACATAAATCATAATACGAATGGCCTCATTTCCGGACATGCTTCCTTAAAATCACCTCCCGCCAAACGGGCCAAGAGTTTAGTAAGTTTTTTGGATGTCAATTACGAGGACGAAGCGTGTGCGACATGCTTTAAACTTCTTCAAAAAAATTTCGGAGATTGAAAAAGGATATGCAGGGGCTGAAGATGGAGATAGAGAAGTTAAAGAAACTTCCTCACAATTTGCCTGAAAAGAAGCAGTCCCTAACGATGGAACCCGAGGGAGACAAATGCACATACGCAGGCACAGCTTCCGTAGCCATCACATCCCACAAGGAAGATGACGCTACGTCAACGGAGCTCGATGTAGCTGTTAAACAGCATCCAGTAAGGAAAGAGGGCAACCGGCAGGGATCCAAGAAAATACAGAAACGAGTTTCAGAAGACACAGGTAATATATCATCCAAAAATATAAGTCCCAGAATCCCAGCATCGGACAAAAAAATCCCTCTCGTGTTGAAGTGTCAGCATCCACGAGTAACGCCACCTCTGTAAAACTCCCACCCTAGCGAGGGCGGGCAAATTAGGACCTCATCCATAAATCTTAAACGAAATATCGTAAAAAAGGGGGATCACAGAATCCACGTCCTGCATTTCGAAGGAACGAGTTACACACGATCTTAATCTTCTTCATGAACATGGTAGTGCTGTCCTGAAGAAAGGGGAAATTTACACCGTGCCAGCATCCACGAGTAACGCCACCTCTGTGAACTGCCAACATAGCGTGGGCGGGCAAATTAGGACCTCGCCCATAAATCGTAAACGAAATATTGTAATACGGGGTGTCCCAGAATCTACGTCCTGCATTCCGAAGGAACGAGTGACACACGATCTAAATCTTCTTCATGAATATAAATCATTAAATTGAGAGCCCTTATGCCTAGCCAGAAGATAGGTATTTATGAGTCTT
>WEDG01011637.1:0-10587 GCA_017591395.1 Schistocephalus solidus
AGAACAGACTTATTACGAAAGCAAAGCTTTTAAAAAGATTCATCTAAAAGCTCTTTGTCAAAAGTTCATTTAAGGATTGCACAAATATTTGAATTAGCATCGAGAATTTGGCTCGCGCGAGATAAACACAGGGAGTCTCGGGCACTAAGTGATGGCAATTCATCCAAATCTGTTGCTCACTATCTTCCATGTTCGGTCATCGGCTAAGCGTCTGAATGTAACTCGCCCTTACTCGACTGGGACATTGTTACACTGAGATGGGCCAGAAGCACTGAATTGTTAAACCTCGTTTTTGCCAAACCACTGCACACGAGAGCTAGCTCACTCCCTACAATTCCTCTGCTCCGAATTCGCTTGTAGCAACTGCATCACTTCGCCTTCAAACGAGTTCAGAAACAGCTTTCTCTCACCTATAGATTCACACATTCGGTTGGAACCGATAACATTCCAAACTCACTTTATTAAACAGTTAAGGGATTTTCCACCTTTTACTAAGCAGGACCCATTCCTCGCAGTATTTCTCGAAAATGGTTTATCTTCTGATTATTGGAAAAGCTTTCTGTTATAATACCGGTTTGCTAGTAACCTGGTTCTTGCCTGATTCATAAACTATCGCGGTGTCTCATAAAAGCGCCTCTGCTACAACTCTTCGAAAGTGAGTGCAAAACAAATCACGGAGTCATAAAGCACATCATTTCTATGCAACTCTTTTCCTGCAACGCGGCTTCTTACCGGACCGTGCTCTTGTGAAACCTGCCACATGTCTTTTCTAAAATCTACTAACCTCTTCGTAATGATCATCTATCTGTTGTAGTTATCTATTTTGATCTTAGTAAGGCATTTCTGATAAGGTGCCTATAAACGACTTCTAGCTAAAGCTAGAAGCTATAAGGATTTCGTAGTCCCTTACTGACTTTATTAGATCATACCTAAAATGATCGAAAACAAAAAGTTTTAGTAGGGTCCTCATACTCAAGTGCTATCCCGATTATTAGTGGTGTCGCTTCAAGGTACCGTATTAGGTCCTGGTTGTTCTTACTGTATATAAATGATATTTCATCGATAGTTAAACATTCTCAATCTTTTATTTGTGCTGATGACCTCAAATGCGTGTATTCCTTCTTCTAGCTGTACACAACCGAACGGTGCCCTAGAAACAACTCGATTCAGACGTAGACGCGCTCAATAACATCGGCCCGGAGCGCTCCCGCCATGGCTAATGGAGTTTCTCGCTCTCTAAAGATGTCGCGTACTGAGTTTTGGGCCTGTATAGGCTGCGCAACCTCTTATCTTTTGAAGGTTGTCATATGAGAGTTGAATGTTACTCCATTAAGAACTTGGGCTTAAGCTACACCAATAAATTAAGATCTTTCGTCTCATGCCGATAGAATTATGGCCAAAGCTGCTCCAGATTTGCGGCTTTATTTCTTATAATTTCCACCTTCCTGAGAATTAGGTAAGACTTTGCTCTGTGTGTTTGTACTCCCCATTCTTTGAATTTTTGCTGTCTCCTTTCTTCCGGTTTGATGAACGAGATCTAGCCGTTCAAAAGAATTCAGAAATGTCAAAGACATTTCTACAAACAAAAACTCCTGTATCTCTGACTCGTTCAACTACTTCCCTACTCAACAAGATGCCGTAGCTAACGAAGCTAAAATTTCTTTGGGTCAGAAGACTTGAAGCAGGCTTTTTGTCTCCTTTGCTGGAGCTTAAATAATAGTTCAAACTCTCCCCAGAAGCTTGTCAGTACCCTGCTAGTCTTCCTTATAACCCAAGAGAAATTCTGCACCAATTATACCTCTGCCTGCATCCTCCATGTGTAAACGATCTCTCTTCTTTGCTTCTAGGTGCCGGTTTTCTTTGGAATAACTCTACCACCTGACCTGATGGGTCGTTAAACTAGTCTTTTTCTGCTATTCATGCGAAAATGAATGCGTATTGAACTCTTAGCATCGATTTCTATTAAGGTAGTATTTTTCACTCCTCTTTTTCTAGTTCACCATTAACTTCAAAACAAAGGCTAACCGTTGACCAAGTATGGACAAGTTCTGTATACCCTCTATGAAAAGTAGTGTTCATGTTATCCGCTACTCGAGACGCCCTTGAGCGAACCATGACAGTTCGACCGTCGATTTCGACGAGGTCCACCGTATGCTCCACACCAGGTGGTGCAGGGACGAGTGACTTGCGCGTGAATTAGTTTTAAAGTGTTAGTAGCCTTGCGCTGCAGCTACCGCATCTCTCCTCCTCCCCACCTGAGTCCGGTGTCAAGACAGAGTCAAGAAGACCGGAGATGGGAGAGGGCGCAGGTGGCTGGCGCGGCCGAAGCCGCCCCTCGGGCGTGCCACCACCTGGCTCGAAATCCCACGGGTGGGAGTGCCATAAAAGGCCACATTAAGAAGGAGCCATTGCAACCCTGACCCTCAGTCCGCAAGTCAGCCACTCCCACACAAAAAACACATTGGGCTGACCACGCGGTCCGAGTTATCCCGTCAGTTGGCAACCTTCCAAGCCACGGCTTTTTAGCGCACCGTGATAGTTTCAAGCGCGTCAGATTGTTTTATAGTGAGGAAAATACGCTGAGCTCTCAACCTCACTTATCCCCACCCACAATCAGACCACTGTCCGAGCCGGTCAGTTGCCTGATGTGGGAGTGGGCACCCATGAACTATAATGTCTCCTTATATCACCCGTCCTCCAAACGATGACGTCATTCGGACGTACAAATTCGGTGGTCCACAGTCTTAAATGCTGCGGTTTCTTTGGATACTAACCATCATCAGAATTCAATTCTGGATCCTATGATGCTGAGGACTTAAGTTCATTGACGCATTTTCGTGAGATTCTGTTTCATACGCCTAAGTGATCAAGAACGAATCACCTCGACGTTTCATTATCTCATTCTGAAATGCTACTGCAATATAACCCTATTCTACCACTTGACCATTTTTTTCCTAAGCAGTTTTTTTCTCCTACCTTCTATTTGAAAATGAAGGCCTATTTAACTTTGCCTCCATTTTTATGGTAGGAGTTTTTTCACTGCCTATTTTTTCTAGTTCACCATTAATTTTAAAACATTGCGAACTGTTGACATAGCAGGACAAGTTATGAATTTGTACATTTTATCTGCACACATTGTCATAACTTTATTTCGTTACTAATGTTTGCTTAGACAGTACCTTCCCGGTGCTAACCAAATATAAATTCTAAATTCTAAATTCTAAATGATTGATTTTCAAAATAAACACCTGATTAGTCAACGACAAAGCAATCTGAATGCAACTTTAAATGATGTTTAAGGTGGTTAAATAATCTGGGTTAAACAGCGGTAGTTTTTCGTTGGATGGCAAATATACGTATCTGGATCATCTTCGTACGTCCGTCCACTTCTTATGAGCGAAGAGCGACTATCCATACGCCAGTTCTATAGAAATGTCGCTACGGGTTCTCTTCAATAATAAGATCAAGTGCGATGCTAACAGGACACTAAAAAGACTTTCCTGAAGCGTTTGCTCATCAATTAGGAAAAATGGAGGGACCTCGCTCGGAACCGACTGGTCTGGAAGAGGACAGTGGAGACAAGAGCAGCAATCTATGAGGCCAACCGGATCGCCTCTACCAAGGTCAAACGGGCGGCACGCAAGCCATAGGCGCCCCCAGCCGTCAATGCCAATGTCCAATCCCTACCAATATAACCGCACCATCAACGCACCTTTCGAAAGCAAATCGATCTCATCGGACAGGTTCAGGCGCAATGCAACAACAATCCGGCCACATCACCTTCTGCGTCTGCGAAATTCCTTTCTAGGAACTCCGTTTTGAACCTCACAGTATCGGCATCACACACCCCAGTTATAAAAATACCAATGCCTCACCGCCTTCGATCACTGACATCATCCTACCTCATACAACCCCTACGTCAATCGCAGTGTCGATCACAACTCTCACCATTTTCTCCAATCCGATCACCGAAAAGACCACCTCCGAATACCCATTTACTGCTACCCTCACCACCAACAGCAACAACGCCACCACCACTATCACAACTATCAGCAACATTAGTAATGACACGTGATAAACCTGTAACCATTGCCACCGCACACTGCAATCCTGTGTTAGCATGGCTGGTCGCCTGCGAATAAATCACAGTGCGTTTAAAGAACGAGTGCCTAGAGCTTAGGTCAACTAATACACGCTCCTTAAATGGCTACAGTATCTCAGTGTATTTAAACATCAAATATTCCTAAACGGTCATAAAAGCAACAATAACTATTTAAAGTTTTTTCATGAGTGAAAGCAGCCCATTCATTTAAAGGAGAAATTAAGGATGCTGTCGATGTAGAAGCAGCATATTAAAGCAGCCCTGTTTCAGTCTATTAAAAGGAACAGTGGATTCTCCCGGAGATGGTATGAGTTCACTCCCCCCTAGCAGCCACGAATTTTCGTTCTCTTTTAGACAATCCAAGGAGAAGCCGAACGGAAAGGAGGACGGTGCTTGTCGTCCTGGAACTGGCACGCGACGAGGTGTAAATCGCCAAAAACGGATTCTCTGACAACGACCAACTGCAGGAGTTGTGTGATGGTAAACCTTCTCGCGGATCGGTCACACAAAGGCAGGGCAACACGTCACCGTCACCTTTGCCATCCGGACCGGCATTGTATGATGCCTGCCTTGTCTGCCGCCGAGCATTACTGATCACCTGGTGAGCTTCCACCTATCTCTTTGTTGAGACAAATTCGCCACAATCATTAACATCCATCCACCTCCCCTAATAACCAGTTGCGACGAGGCGAGGAAAATGTTCCACGACAATCTGCACGACATCCACACTAATGGGACGAAAGTGGATAGGCTACTTGGCCTTGGTGACTCCAAAAAGGTTAGATCAATGCAGAAGATGCTTCGTGGAGAACTAGTCTAGTTCACCGCCCTGGATGTCCTCAACCGCACACGTCATCAGTACAAGGACTGGTTTGTTAAAAAGAAGGCATATATCAGAAACCTGCCCGCCTAGAAGTACCGACTGTACAAAATCTACGTTAACCGCCCTACAGACACAAACAGGGCAGCCTTCTACCAAAGTCGCCGCCATGTGTAGCAGCGGCTGCGGGAAATGCAGGATGCCTGAATTTGTCACAAGGCCCATGATATCCAAGCGTACGCAGACCAAACGAATCAAAGAAAATTTACGCTGCGACGTAGGCTGCCTTCGATCCCAAAGTCAAAGATATCACTCCTCATCTCAGCGCTGACAGAAATCCTCTACTCAATAAGCAAAAAACATTATGATGCGCTGAACGGAGCCCTTCAGAAGCATCGTTCCTCTCACGGCCAATAAAGTGAGGCACATAAATAACAAGTGCCTTGGATCAACAGCACCAGTGTCCAAGCCTTTCCACATAACTGGAACCATTTCCCTCACTCCCACTACTACCAACACCAACACCACCACTATAATTTGCAAAATTAGTAATGACACGTTATTAACCTGTTTCCATTGCAACCGCACACTGCAATTCTGTGTCAGCCTGTTTGGTTGCCTGCAAATAAATCAGATCGCGTTTGAAGAACGGGGGCCTGTTGCTCTGGTCAACTAATACGCACGCCTTCATTGTTACAATGTTCCAGTATATTAAGACATGCGCCAATGAGTATCCCCTTAGTCTTTCAAACCGTATGCGCCAAAGTGCATGTTTCCTCTCTCCGGTTCCGCCAGAGCCAATTATCTCAAAGAAGACTTAGTCACACATCCTCGCGCTTTGAGCCAAAATGCCTAAGCGGCGTTTAGAACAACCCAATGACGGGTGTTGTATTACCCTTTGGTGTCGTGTCTAATGGCATTGTTTAAAGGGCCCTATTTAGGGAACTCATTTTCTTTTGCAATTGAAATTTGAAGTCGATCCAGGTGGTTATTTGTGGAAAGAACTTTCCAATGGAGGTCGGCATCCTTCAAAAGCCGCCGACTAGTTATTTTTTATTTTATTTTATTTTATTTTATTTATTTATTGCCAGTTTACAGGCAAGGTCAAAAAAATAAACAGTAGAGGGTCAAGCTGACAGTGGAAAAAACTCCTGATCGTTGTTTCAGGTGTTTTCAGGAGAAAAAACTGCAGCTTATTGAGTAATTAAAGTTCTGGACAGGGACGCGTTAACCCAGGTGCCCGGTGAAGAACCACTCCATTCAGTGTTACATATCTGATATTCTGCACCAGCAGGTATGTAGGCGAGCGGCTGTTCGCTGTCGACTGAGAAATAAGCCGATTTAGGTCAGCAGAGCCAGTAATATTGCCCTCAGCATGAAGAACGGCGCAGGATTCAGAGTCCATGAACGCCATCAGAACCGAAGAGCTTCAACAGAGTCAGCACCCGAAAAGTTTTGAAAGGTGTCCTGAATGTAGAAACTAGTGACAGTTCGCGTAAAAGGGATAGCTTTGCTGAATTTTGATACTTCTAGGTAACTTATTCCAGCTTGCTATAGCGCTTACCGAAACAACTGTTGGAATCTAACTGTGCGTGCCAAAGGAAGAAATAACATACATCTCGATGACTGGTGCGCGAGAGTGGTCGAGGTGCCTCAGAGATATATAGGGGTTAAAATGTACGACTGTTTAGTAGTTTAAACAACAGTAAAATAGTCCCTTCTTGTAATCTGCGAGTAGCCACAGCGGGTCATGATCAGGTGTCTCACAGCGTTAGGTGATAGGACAGGTTTCTGTGATCTGAATAGAAAACTCTTTTTTGTAAAGAAGTGTTGACTGCTTCTATCTTCTTTTCGTTCACTGTGCATGCAGAAGACTAAATTAGAAAACGAGCAATATCTCCAGACCAGGGCCTGACATACGTTTATCTGAATTTCGACGGTTTTAAAATTTCTGTGAATAAACCCAGTAGTTTGGCGTGCTTTCGAGATGTCATGCGCTGGTGCTCCGACAGATGACTACTAGAGTATGATATGCCCAGATCCTTGGCTCTTTCTATCAGTCGCACGTTTAGATTCGTGACCGCCCATGCTTAGGTGGGCTGATGGTTTGCCGCCAATAACCATACTGGAGCACTTTTTGCCAAGAAAGTGAGAGGCGCCATGTGCGACACCACTGAGCAAAGGCCTGAAGATCCGTTTTTAAGAGCTCAAGCACGATGTTGCGGATCAACCGGTTTATATCGATAGGCAACTTTTAAATCGTAAGCGCATACAGGGCCGTCACCATACTGAAAACAATCAGGAACATCGTTGACAAAGAGGCAAAAATAGAGCGGGCCGAGCACGCTGCCCCCTGAATAACTCCGCCCTCACATGCGGGTTGGAGATAACATCAGAAATTTCCAACCCGTTGTGCGCGAGCATTCAAATAGAAAACATTAAGTTCAGAAGCTTGTTCCCTATGCCAAAGGAGGCAAGTTTCAGCGGTAGGAGATCATGGTCAATCACGATCGAAAACCAGCGCAAAATCGAAGTGAAACGGTATGAATTGCAAAACCACTGTCTAGATTGTAGCACATGATCAAAGAAAGAGTGCTGGCAAGTGTCACAAGACCTCGAGAAAACCATGCTGAGCCGCATTAAGTAGATAGTTTTCTTAGGTGACACATCATCTTGTCTTTTGATCAAGGACTCGAAGATCTTCGAGACTGCTGGTGCGTATTTTATTGGTCTAAAGTCGTCAAATGACGTAGGTCGGCCGTGTTTCGAATAGGCAGTATGTGCGATTTCCTTCCATAAAAATAGGGAGTTATGAAATAGTTATTAAATAGGGAGAGCGACAAACTCTGGCGGTTGGAAAACAGAATGCAGTACAGCTCAACAAATCAGGCTCAAAGTAAGTCGAAAACGAATATAAAACCCACTGATACCCCCTGCCTCATTGAACATTTCAAAGAGTGCAAATTTCACCAAACAGTAGCAGAAGTGAGAATATTTCCACACATTTCTTCTATGTATTTTGAATTTGTTTGGTATGCATAAATGGGATTACTAGTAGTTCTTGAGTAATCTTCTTCAAAACCAAACCGTTACCAGTACTGATTTAGACTTGAATATGCACAGCTAATAAGGACTCAAAAAAGTCTGCTCTAAAGCCCAGGCACCGGCACCCAGCCAAAGCTCGAGAAACGACAGTGGCGGCAACCGGCTTTTGCCAGTGGAGCAGGTTCCATTGTCCCATCTGAATGCGTTACAGTACCCCTTGATGTCGTGCCCACGGTGGCTGTACAAAGTGAGGGTCAGAAGGGCACATTGAAGTGGCATTCCGGGCAGCCGCGACTATCAGACGTGGCCACGTTCGTGTCCAAGCAGACGTCCATCGGGCGTCGGCGGGTTCAGTGCCTACTGTGGCTGCAATTGCATTGAGGCAGTGGGCCTTCAACAAGCATATCGGACAGTACTTTGACTGTCGGTTAAAACACTCTATTAATTGAAGATGCACTGTTTCACTTGTACTCCATAAATCCTCCGAATGTGGCTCTAGGGCATTGGCCTTCATCGGTTGGAATTACGGGCGCCCTTTCCTTGTTCTTTCGTGATCACCTGTCTGGAATGCGCAGATCAGGTATGAGGTGCACGCGTAGATAATCTGTGGCTAATTTGTATGGCTACGTAACCGATCTCGCCACTCCCCTGGACTTCCTGTGAATCCTGTACAGAGGAGGAAATGGCAACAAGATAGCAAATCAGCGTCAAGCAAAATTCCATCTATAATGTGGATAAATCTCTGTACAACATGCTCTTGGGGTATTGTGAGTGGATATCGTCTTTTCGCGAATGTCGAACTGTCTACGATGAGTTCGTCCTCTTCACCTTCCACTGGTGTTTATAAACAGGCTCTTGATCGTTGGTATTACTTCTCACTCCGACAAGGAGCGTCCTGAACTCCTCATACGTAGCCGCGATTTACATATTGGATGACCATTGTGATGAAGTTAAGTGAATTTTTGAAGAAGTTTTTCTCTGATGCGTGAAATTGCGTCGCTGACTTCGCCTCCTGATTTGACCCTAGGGAGTTTTTAATGCTTCGAGTTCACCGTATGCCAACGACCGTTGACTTTGTTTTAAAAAATGGAAAATCTTTTGAATCGGATAGGTTTACCATACTTCTCATTTCTAATTGTTCATATGGATGCTCACATAGCAAGCACCATCCACTTTGGTAATTGATTTAAACCATTAAGTTTGAAATGATGGGGCCCTCTGGCCTTCTAAATAAAACAATTTATTTATATTTATTTATATTGAACCGGAGAGGGGTGGGATTGGTAAACTCTACATTTTCGCACTCGTTTAAGAAGGTAGCATTTAGAACCACCTTATTTAGCCGAATATACAACTTCTTCTTCTGAAACGCCGCCGCCAGCTCTGCCGCAAATTATATATCATTGTGAGCATTAATAAGGCATTGGCGGTACTTGCTCAATGGGCAACTGTCACAAGTGGGCAGCTCTGCTTCAACAGCACCAAATGGAGATTGGGAGCACCAGATGCTTTTAAATTACAAACTATATTGTCTCAGGACACGTACGTATTTTTACAAAAATAATCTGCCGCCAATGTGATATCCACGCAGTCGTGTTCCTCCAGGGTATTGAATATTAAGGTCTTCAGCATCCCGGAGATGCCGGTTTACTACTCAATATACCTGATAGCCTTTGACGTTCATGGACGGGAACACAGCCTTTTGTTTAAAATTTTTATGGCGCGGTCGAAAAATCCTTTCTGCATCCGTATGCTTGTGAAGATTGATTCGTAAAAATACACACATTATTAGTCAATGAAAAAGCAATCTGAACGCAACTTTAAAATGCTGTTTAAGGTGGTTAAATAATCTGAGTTAAAAATGTTAGTTTTTTCCTTGGATGGCAAATATAAGCATGTGGATCTACTTCGTACGTCCGTCCACAGATATAAATTAAAATGCCGTATTTGTGTACTGAGTCATATAATACGCATCAACAGTTCATTTTACACAAATTTTGATTCGAAATTTCTAGCGCATGCCCTAGGATGCATTATTTATCTGCTCTGGTGCGGGTACGAATACGAAGTTCTGAGGTTTTTACCGAAAGTGCGGAAAAACATTTTGTCTCTCAACATTTAAACGTGACATCCAATCTGTGTAATCTTCTGACTTAATCGTCCATAAGCCACGTCTGTAGCCATTAACGCAATGCCAGGTTTCAAATGTCTGTGTCTGTCCATGCTAGGAAATTGTGCTGAAATGTTTTTAGTGTCATATTATTTGTGGCTAAGCAGGACTTACCACTTCCGTTGTTTCAGCCATGTTACCAGTGAGCGTAAAGAGCTAAGCTAAAAATAGAATGGAGATATTTTCCACTTCTGTGTAAACGCAACAAGTATAACTGGCTAATATAGCACATATTTTTGCCATACTGGTTCACCAATCAGAAATTTGTAAATCACCATCCATTGTGAGAGCGTGGAATCTCCTCCAACCCAAATCCACCCATACTTTTAAATTATACCCTGTTTAAAATGGTACGTCTAGAGAGCTAGGTTATAAGGTTAGTTCATTTACTTACCTAGCAAAATGAAAACGTGTGTCTAGCTTCTCTACCTACTCTCCAGAACAATACGT
>WEDG01011638.1:0-19408 GCA_017591395.1 Schistocephalus solidus
AAAAGGAAACAAAAACCTGTTTTTAGTCTCATGACCCAATAAATGTTGTAGCTTGCTCAGCTTGCATCTAGTTAAGTAGGAAGTATCTGAAAGAGTTAGATACAGGAGTTTTTTGGATAATGCCTTTGGACATTTTCAATTTTTGAACGGCTAGATCCGTTGATAAAACCGAAGAAAGGACAGCAAAATTCAAGAATAGGAAGTACAAACATACGATAAAGTCTTAATTTAATTTCAGGAAGTTAGAAATTATAAGAAATGAAGCCGCAAATCTGAGCAGCGTTGGCCGTTATTCTATCGGCATGAGGCGAAAGATCTTATTTATTGGTGTAGCTTAAGTCCAAGTCCTTTACGGCGGAACATTTATTCCTAAGGCAACCTTTAAAAATAGCAGGTTACTGGAGGCTCTGCGTCACTAATCTTGACTGGTATCTTAGATACCACATTGTATATATTTGGGGATTTGTCGTGTAGGTTGCCTCGTGCTCTACTCCATGTTATCCTTTGCGTTGATGCTGGCACTCGATCCTCTGAAACGAGGGTTTGCTGTATAAAATTCTTCATAATCCTGATTTCTTCCTCCAGTTGATTTAACTTGGAGGCTAGCATTTGACAACCGCCACAATATTTTTCCTCGTACTTTGTCTGTAACCAATTTATAAGGCTTTTAGAGCGCAACTCCGAGTGTGCCGCGATGGCGCAGTCGGGTAGGCGTCGATCTTGTAGTAGTGGGGTCACCGGTTCAATCCCGCCCCAAGCAGCATTTTGCACACAGTATATCCACAAGAAAAAAACGTTAGATATGAATTGTCGTCCTACGTTCGAGGGAAAAGCCTGTTACGTATTTCTCCTATTAGAGAATGACTTTAAAGGCTGGATATTTTCGTCCTAATACAGTAGTAGATGAATTCTGAAGTGAGATCTTTATCAAGTATGTTCGAAATATGATGCATTCAATGAATAAGTTTAGTAGAGTAACTCAGCCTTTGAAGAAGTTGCTTGTCTCGGTTCTCAAACAGTCGACACGAGGTTAAGCCAACTCGATGGAAGTCCGCGTTCTGCGAAAGTCCATTAAAACGTTGTGAGGACGAAGTTATCGTTGAGTGGAATCCAGTTTCTGGTACCGGAAAGCTAATAGAGTGGACAGTAGGCCACAATTCTGGAAGAAAATAAATTCCTTAAAGGTCAGAAATTTGAACCTTAATTCAAAACACGCCTGAAAATAAAGGTTAGCAAGAATGTGTCTTTGACTGAGGCCGAAGGCTTTGATGGTCAGTCGGGGGCAATTGTACGTACAGCTCTGCAGAAGACATAAACCTTTATCATGATTTTCAACAGTGCAAAACAAGAACTGCTATACATCGTGGTCTATCCTGATGCACAGGCTGAAGTAGCAAGTTACAACACGTTTGTCAGTCATCGCAGCAGATGTCAGGAAACGAAGAACTTGTCAAATCCTAGTCAGAGCTCGTCAAGGATATAGAGGAGACTAGATTTTCCGGCTATTGATGATTAATGTCCCCGATCAGGACAAATTAGTGTAATAAATCTGTAGTTGATTCTCAGCCGCAGGCGGCCTGGTCGTTGCATAGTGTCCTTCAGATGTCAAAGACTCTGCAAGCGTCGAGTTTATCCAAGATACACTCCTCTAGGAATCAGCTCACACACAGATATATACCTAGAGGCGTCACATGGTGATTTTTTAACAAGTGAAGGGCCGTCAGGAAGTCACATTACCTACAAAACACACGAGGCCCAAAGTCATTTCCTGCAAGCAGGTTGATATTATATTGGTTCCGCCACATACTCAAAGAAAATAATCTGACCACAAATCTATATTATTTTAAGTAACGCTCCTTCAAATAAATTGTGAAGGCCTAAATTTAACTGCAGAACGCCCACTAGAATTCTAGTGTCTGAAATCGGGACATGCAAATGTACTTGAAAAACCTTCATTCGATGCATATCTCACAAAACTATATAACAGGGTATTACAAAATGTACACAATTTTCGAAACTTTAACGTCTCCTTAGCATTTTACGTTGTTATGGTTGTTGGCTCTGACTGTTGTATTAAGAATGAAAATTGCCCGTTAAACAACAGGGTTTGCCAGTAAAGAAACGCCATTGCATGATCCACTGCGATCGCGGCTGTGGGCGGGATCAAGAGTGTGTCCTTAGGAACATCAAGATTCCTTTTCTAGAACAGTGATTAGTAAGACCCCAACTCATATGACCTTATTATCATGGATGCAGCCGACCTGAGAAAACAAGGGTGACTCAGATTGTCTTGTTTCGGATTTCTAACCCACAAATTGTTGGATCAAGGTTAAGGTGATAAAATACCTGTGGTTACGGATGGCTGGATAATGGGGCTTTAATCTAGAAATATTCGTATCATTCTCCGTTGTCTTGATTGGTTAAAGGTGCCTCACTAGGTAACTAGCGGGTATCGAGATCAAGCAACATGTCCCAAAGTTAAGGTAATGTTTCGTTGCGTGATCGGGAGCAGTGCACGTACGCAATAGCTTTAAAATATATAGTATCGGAACTGATTACTCGTGAAATTATTTCCCAGAAACTTCACCTTCAATTTAAATTAAAGAGGCGGGTGTTATGGAACCATCTAGAATAGAGCATTGACAATTTTTTAAAAACACCAAATTCTTAAGAGCACTCTGTTTTCTTGAGTTGTATTCCAACTACCCTCTGCCGTTTCCAACGGACCTTTTGTTATTTTCCAGTGTCAACACAATTTCGCCCCGTACAGCTCAGTGAATCCTTTACGGATTTTTCCTCTTACTTTAACTTGTTTTATACCCTTTCATGTGTACACCTTCTTATCATCACATTCATAACCTCAGAAACAAATTAATTTTGAATTACTTGGCACTCAATAAAATTAAAATAGCATATAGAAACTGAATTATTACAAATGTTCCCCAAAATTTATAGAATGAATAATGGGTGTGTGCGTCGTTTAATGGGATATATTTACCTCAGGTCCTTTCGTTAATAAAAATTGATACACTGAAAAATATTCCAAGCAAAAATTGCAGTTTAAATTGGTAAGGGTTTTTTAACCTATCATGAAGTCTTAATTTGATTATATTATAATTTATTTTTAAAATAATTCATTTAAAAATCAAACTTAAATTGAGTATGTTGAGAATGGTTATATACGATGTACATTTCATTTTCCTTTCGATATCCCATCACGCCTGAAGATATAGCAGAAACACTCATCAAATTTAGATTTGCAGCACAGGGTATTCTCTCGTTTGGATAATGTTCGCATTTAGTATTTCACTCAAATCACTCTGCAGATGTAAGACAAATTGCATAATTTAGTGGCAGTCGATTTACTATGAGGTTTAAAATTACATGGAAAATAACAATGAGGGCAAAGTATGTGTTAAGCAAAGAACATCGTGTGATATTTGCGTAAATTTGTTTGTTAATTCGAAAGTTTCCGGCACACAAAAACATCAAAATGACACACAAAAAACAAATTCTGACAAATATTCCCACATATTAATGAAATATAGAATGCGTTGGCTTCCTCACCTACATTTATTTCTACGGCAGGTCCTTGCGTTAATACAAAATTGATAAATGTGTTCAATATTAAATGGATACTTGCATGTGGAAGGAAAAAGGGGAGTTCGAACCTATCATGAATGATTAATGTTTTTAAAATTGATGTTAATTGAATTGATTTGTTAAATATTAAATCAGTTATAAAATAGAGCAAGCGTTGAGAAAAAATGTTCAGACGAGTAAATACGGTGTAACACGTTGCATTTTTCCTTTGAAATCCCACCACACTAGACCGTATAGCAGTGGTTACTCATAAAATTTTGATTTTTTGCACATGGGATTTCATCGTTTTGATCATGTTAACGTTCAAACCTGCACTCTTATCACTCTGATAACTGAGGTTAAATTGAAGAGCTTAGCAGCATTTAATTAAACAAGGATACAGTAGTAGATTTTCAGCAAAGAACACTTTGTGAGAGTGCCTACCATTTTTCGTAAATCCAGAAGCATCTGGCTCACAGCAACTTCAAAATGACATATAGAAACCTAATTGATCCTCACATTCAGGTTATTATCTATCAGAACTATGCATCAATATCAAATGGATTAATGCCATCAATATGTAATTAACACTTGCATTTGAATAGGATAAGGAGAGTTTTATAAACGTTTCGTGTTTTCACATTGATTTAATTTTATTTGGTTTTTCAAATATTGAGTACTTTATAATACTGTCCGAAAAGAAAATTAAATAATTTAACATTGTTGCTTTCCAGTTTGCACGACTCATTTAATACGTAATTGTCTATGTAATTTGAGCCTTGATACAGACACCTGTAATAATAATAAGATTAAAGCAACATATTTTTTTGTATCATGTTTACGTTCCAGACTTCACTCAAATCGCTCTATAATAATGTAGTTAAATTGATGCTCTGATCAACCGGTGTTTGGCGATGTCATTTAGTAAGAGATGGGGGGATTCGCAAAGGACATTTTAACGCCTGAACGCTTTCGATTATATTTGCTTTTTCGCGTATGTCAAAGTATGATTTTGGCGGCTCTTTCTTGTAAATCCGGTGATATCTGATACATATTTATCTCAAAATACTCTCAAGAAACAAAATGCCTTCAAAGATTATCACACAAAAATAAGAGGAGTAATGGTTGTGCAACCTGACACAGAGATTTGTCTTCATTGCTTGTGTACCTCGATTGAAGTCACAGTCTGTGATTAACGTTAATAAGCACTTAACAAAAACTGTTCACATAAAATGGATTGGGAGAGTCTAAACATATTAGCAAAACAGAAAATGTCCTATTAGTTATGTAAGGACATGGGTGCACTTAGAATAAAAAAAAGAAATATTTGCAAACTGTCATTTTAAAGTAATGAAGTTATAATCATCTAGGTCGCAACTATGACGATCGATGCTTGAGAGCTTGAACCACCGGCATCTGCGTTTATATGGTAAGGCTGAAAATCCGTATAACCAACGCAGATTTGGGCGCCAGGATCAACTGGATAGAGGACTTGTCAGGTTTTTTTGTATTCTATGCCATAACTCTCGGTACTCTAGGCAGCCTCTTCTGATTATATATTCATACGACATGCTACCCTTCCAGCACTTACCCCTTCTTGCCATTTCTGGGTCTTCAGTAGACAAAGCTGCCATTATTCAGGACCTTGTAAATACAAGTTTATCTTTGGCGAAACCAAATCTTCCCGCAACTGCAAAAGATTAAACTGGTCACTTTAAATGCAACCTGTTTAACGGTAATTTAATCAAAATGGTCATGTACAATGGATTTCAGCTTTAAATATATAACAAAAAATAAAGCATTTCTTAGCCTCTTTATAACATTGTTTTACAATTTTAGAAACCAATTAACATAGACGAACAGAACGACTTTTATTCAGGTTTTAAAAAGCTCATGACGTATTATCCATTTTGCTTACGAAATATATATAATAAACTGCATTATAAAAGCTATTCGAGCAACAAATGAATAACTGTTCATATAGCGAAGAAAGAGGCAAGTTTACTGAAGCACAAAGGCATTGCTGCCAGGCAACCATGCGTGTTCCATATTTGACAATCATAGTCGTCCTCTCTTGGCTTGGTCATTTATGAGACGATTGCTTGTTAGCCCGTTCACAAGTAACTCATAGTTTTCATTTCATACCCGTTATCCGTCCTTGGCATGAAAATAAATTGGTAATTCGTCCCATTGTCAAACGTGCCGTTGGTCAACAGCATCTTCCTCGCTAAGCCAGTGATTTTGAGTGGGCATATGTGCACCACAGAACATGGAATAGGAAGATTCTTGTGGTTTTTTATTGAAAAAAGCCAGAAAAACATCACACAATCAGCTTTAGGAGCACGAGGTGGTCATCTCGGTCAGGCACCGGATAACTGTCTATATTTGTATCGAATTACTAAATTCGTCAACGGTTTGCTAATATTCGCTCCCGTATTTATCGATGCGGGCTGTTTAGGCAAGAGTTATCGAATAAATGTTGTTGCACATTTAAGAATTGTGTGCCACGCACACAAGTCGTTGTGTCCGAATGTTGATCAAAACTATCCAGCCGGGTTGCGGGACTTCACGCGCATGCCACGTGGTGATAAAAGCACGCAAAACGGATTATTATATACTGCGGAACTAATTGTCTAGATTTATAAATTAATACTCAAATTTGCATCACAGTTAGCCGAAGGTTTACTTTGACGTTAGAACTGAAGATGGAAGGTAATGCTTTCTGTCTTTTTATCGACAAGTGAGATGGTTTTCATGTCAAGCTGACACCATAACGAGGTAGCAAAGTAAATATATCTAAAAGAATATCATATAGTGATTGCTAATGACAAATAAATATGGTCAGTCGAGGCAATAATAGTATATTATTTTTGCATGGGTGGAGTGGTAGACTATTTTTTTGCGAGGTGGGTGAGGACATCATGAGAAAACATTTCTGTGTTTCAAATCAACGTTTCTTGTACTGAAGACGGGTTAAGATTTAGTACAGATGACTTTAAAAGGATTGGTTTAGCTATCCTAGATTTGAATTGCAGGCATAGATTGGAAGTGCCAGATCATGAGCACTACTGAAGGAAAGTCAGTATTGCAGTTAATAATACACTCACTGGCGTACCCTAACCGAGAGACTTAATGCTGGTCGTGCTTCGTTTTGGCATTTTGTTGACTTTAGTGTCATCGCAGTTTACCCTGCGTCACAATTTAACGCGCACAAGTTGTAGATAAAAAGGCACTCAGGTTGGAAAAACCAATTTGTGCTTCATAGTGCGTAAAAATTATTAGCACAAAAACAATTAGTGAACAAGATTTAAGATGTCAGGTTTAATTTCTGCTCTATAAAGACAGCATCGCTTCGTTTGATCTAATGATGCCTGTTACGATGTAATATGTTTCATTTCCGTTCGAATTCCCATCTCACCTGACCACTTAGCAGAAACCACTCATAGAAATTTGATTTTTCGGCACAGAGAACTCCAGCCAGCCACTGTACGATCAGGTTTGAAAACTTCGAACTTCATCCACCGTTGCTGACTCTTCTTCTGTAAAAAGATCAGAACACAAATAAGAACAACTTTTAATCTACTTATACAGTACCAACGTTTTTCTTTAATGACTGCTGACTTTGATACGCCCATAGAACATTTTCCCACATGAGAAAATTTGTGACGCGCTGGGATTAGGAAATTTCCAACCAGTTTTCCTTCAGTGATTCTACCACCAGGTTTCAAACTCTGTCATAGTCCCTTTACCTAGCGGTGATAATTACACAAACGCTAACTCGAAACGAAGAAACATGTCCGCTTAAATATTTATCTTAGCATTTGTAATTCCATTATCGCCCTGACAGTATTCAAGGTTTTACCTGAAGATGGTAATGAATCTTTTGCTTAAGCGGTTTATTACTTTAAAGAGTTCAAGAATTGTATTCTGCCCAGAATCCAAATATAAAAAAGTGGGGAATAGGGCAGCGGGCGAGGAAGATGCAGTTCAAGTCTTCTCTAATTAAAATCCAGTGCACGTCACTATTTTTCTACCATATTGCTTAAGCGATCATGGTTGGTATCGGCTGAATTGTCGAATGTGTTACATTTTCTTGTTTTTCGCCTTTAGTTGTAACACGAGTTTACCGCAAAATTGGCGATATTTTATTGTGCGTTTCAAAAATCTTTGAATTTGAAATAAACACAGGCATAAACGATCTGATTTTAAACCTGGTTTATCTTTATTTTCATATATATATGAACATATAAGGTGCATACGTTGATACCTGTTGATATTGGCTACACGGGAGATTTCTTGTCTCTTGCATTATCCGAAAAATATATGTGAACGTTCTAGCAATGAAACCAAAAATGCCTTATCGTATTTGCTTGAATAACAATCAAATTTAAATTTTGTTAAATGTTAGGCTTCGTTTACAAGTATTTCTTGACCAATGATTTCTAATCGTCTTCTTAACAGGATAAGTGAATTGTTTATAGGCAGAAATAGGGTTCCCTTTTGAAACAAATTCCACAAAATCGGGGACTTTAAAGGTTAACCAAAATTTAAATTTTTACAATATTCGATAAGGGTACGAAACAAAAATCTAAATGCTACTCTCTTCCACCTTCTTGTTTATGGAAGCGTTAAGGAACGCTCAATGTCGATTATGTCCGCTTTTCTGCACGACAGAGCCTTTCTGCTGGGCCCTGAGCCGTCGAGCAATTCGTAAACTTTGAGAAATTGTAACATTCAATGTTTTTATTATGCAATCTGGAACCATCGGCTTTTTCCTCAAAGTGCAAGTATAAACGCAGCTTTGCTATCCCATAAAACGCTCAAGGATACATTCTGGAATGTTTGTCTGGTTAGAAGGTTTAGTTTGTTCTTTACAAGCGTTGGTTATCGTAGACGCTAATTCCAATAAATCTCAATCGCCTCAACGGGATAAAAAAACGTATTGGCTTATTTCTGCTTTTTGCAAGCTGGTCAAGGAATGTATAAAAATGGAGACACGTTAGTAAAACATTTAAAAATGTAAAATTATCATAATTTTTTGAATAAGTTTTTACAATGTGCAATAACTATACCATTCCAATTCTACGAACAAGTAGTACTAAAACTAGTATGAATCCTATATGATGAATCCCATTACACAGTACGTCCGACTAGGTACTATCAAAATCCAGAGACTCGTTTGACCGGTGTTCCTTCTGCTAAGTGACGCATCATCGGTGTATATATATATACATACTAAGTTCAACTATCGTAATCTAAAGATGCTCACAGCATGCTCAACAAAATGATCGCACAGGGATGATGAGCTTGCACGGTATCAACCTTACTCTGTTTTACTCCCCAATTTTAAATTTCTAAAAAGGAAATATCAACACAACAAGAGATTGACTTAGAATAAATTGACATTCTTTGGTAGCAAAACGAGTTTCTTGCATGTATTTTTCAAATCTGGTACACCAGTTGTTCTTCACACAAATAGAAAGTGTAACAAAAAACAGCTAACTCTTTACATCGCTTATGCGAAAATTCTGTGTTTTGTTAGAGGGAAACCAAAAACGCTGGTTTATTTCCATTATCCGGTTCACGGTGGCTGCATTCGATTCTACCTAAGTTTTGTGATATTTGCACGATTCATCTTAATCGACATGCCTATTGATGCATGCCTCCCTGGAATTCACGGCCCTTCCTTGTTGGGCGAGGCACTAACGATGCGCGATTTCTCCCACGCAAATCTGTGTCCTGTGTCCAGTGTGTGCATAGATACCTAGAATAAGTTGTCACGTCACATCAACACGGTACACGGTATATAGTTCTCCAAATTTAGATTATCTTATTTAATCTATTCTCTTATAATCACTACCAGGTCCTTGAATTAAATTTAAACCTGTTGCGTTTAGGGGTGACCAGTTATGATATTGATGTTGAGCGAAGATGGTGAATTGCCGAAAGTTACCTCATATTTATGCCTGAGGTGCTTCAGGTACTGAGTAAATTCAACGTAGGAGACAACGTCGGTCATCGTAGTCACTTCCATTTAAATTGTACTGTGCTTAGCAGTCGCATTTGGGCTAGTCCATCAAAGTGATTGGTGGCTTATGATGCGAATGTATAGGCCGTTTTACGCTTCATAAATTACCAAGCATGCATGCCCTGTTCCTGACTCGAGCAGTCCGCCCACTTACTATTCGTCCTAATCGCTGAGACTGCGATTGCGGACCTCGTCCGTTCTCGAAGATGTGCACCCCGAACCACAATATTCTGTTTGCATGTCGCTCGGTATGGTCGGTCCCCATGCAGCTGCCCAGTTTATTTGTTCGAGGTCGTTTCTTCTGACAGTTGAATCTAACTTGTCCGGCGGTAGTGACAGCAAAAACCCTTTTACTCGCGATTTGTGACTTTACGCCACTGCACCATTTCGGCATTTTACTGAAACATTACATGGGTACTTAGACCGTCATCGCGTTCACTCTCAAAGATGGCCTCTGAGGGACATGTAATATAGAGGAGGAAGAACGGAATTCATCAATGGTATTTAGACAATTTTAGCCTTGTGCCAGATGCAGGTTCAAGTGTTGAACAGATTGGAAGCAGAGTCAGAGGTCTTATGTGTGTTTGAAAGAAATGTAGGTTAGTGATCTCATGTCCCTTCTTTCCCTCCACCAAAGACTCGAAATATTTCACGGTCCTCATGAATGCATCGTAGCGTCTGCCAGTTCTGCGTACCTTATCTACGGTACTCTATTCTCTCGTTTCCTGCGACACATTTTATTGTCTCTTCCTCCCCACCCCCATCAAACTATCGTTCTGCAAACTGACGTTGAATTATATTCCACTTGTCTTTTAGTTAAAATAGTGCATATTATAAGTAAGGTTGTTGGAAATAGCCTGCCTGCATATCGTTTTGGTCTTCTGGTTAATTAATCTGCACATTGGCATCACTATGAAGGATTTGGATCAAAGTGACTATCAGAGTTAATGTAAAGAGTAGGTCTTGGACCCGGTGAATTCAATGAACACGGCTGACTGACCGTCATCTTTAACTCTCCACAGCTTTAAGTATCTTATTTTTACGTGGCTTACTCCTCTATGCATTGCCGTATCCCTGATGTCATGGTTTTAACAATGAACTAGTGCTCTAACGGCTTTCAATACCTGCATATGCATCTTTATTGCAGTGGTCTGAATGCGATTTCGCCGTCCTCAAATACTAACGGAATCAGGCCATCTCCTACTCATTCGCGATTGCACACAAAATGCTCGTTTTCGTAAAATAAATCACCCAAAGAGGATTTCAACATCATAAGTCTTTTATCTGCGAGCATGCAGATGGGAACTCATAAGCGGTACGAGCCATTCTCACCACGAAGTTCCCTCGGACCTGAAGATCGAGGCTAGAACCTAAAATTATATAGCCACTACAAGCTCGAATTTGTTTTACGCATGCATAGCAAGTTCCCTTGCTTTGTGATCTCTGAGACTACTGAGGTGGGGTTAATTCGGCTTCCCCAACCCAGCAATCCGTTTCCTTACGATTATTCTGAAAATCGGTATGTAGGACCGTTGAAAGACAAACATTTTCCGTTCAATAAGAAAGAAGTGAACAATTAGCTTTCCTTTTTGCAAATTTATATTTTTGAATTAAAAGGATTTCCCTGATAACATAGAAGTTGTCAGTTGGTAAGAACCGCAATCATTTATTAAACGTACCCAAGATTCAGGAAATATTTTGCGTATTGATGGAATTACTCTACAAAACAAAATTACAGTAAATTTCCATATCAGGAAGCAGATAATTTGCCCTGATTATCAGCCACAAAATATGTAAAAGGGTTTGCATATGTGATAACGAATAGATGGCCTGATGTTCCATACATGTATTTTCAGGTGGTGGGGGTCGACTGATTCCGGTGCGTTAGAGACCGTAAAATTTGAGATCACCTTCTTGAATGAACACGAAAAGAAGGTCAATTTCATGCCCTACTTCAGATATTTTGATTGAGAACTGCACCTGAAAGGGACAAATAATCATTTGGATCCATCCGTAGACTAGAGATGAAATCAGTCAATCTCCCGTATTCTGGGATATTTGCCACCAGCCAGTGTATTGAAGTAAGCAAGCAGCCCAGAAAGTGCTTTCTCCAGCCTACAAACTTTCTGATCGAAGATAAGTTCACAATGTCAGTTCTTACAAGAAAAATGAGCGAACGGCCTGGATACTAGCATTTCCATATGAAAATTTACAAGAATGCGGCCTTAGAGTTTCCATCAGTCTTCCTCATCTGTGGTGCAAGGGCCAAAACCCTTCTGATTGTGCTAGTCAAAGCTGAAAAAGGCCTTTTATTACGAAGACGTCACAGATCATTTAGAAATTTGGAAGAAATGAATAATATCATGTTGGTTAGTCAAGTGCACAACGGTCTTCCCGATGCGTGGTGCAAGGCACACATTCATTGTCTTAGTCAAAAGCTGAGCAGGTATTTTCGAAGGGGATCGAAGATCATTTAAAAGAAAGTTGAAGAAATGATATCATTAAGTAAGTTCATTGCACAAAAACTTCGGCAGTAATTATTCCAGGTAAAAGCTGAAGCCGAATTTACATTGAAATATATTCAAAAACGGTGTAGGAGCCTCTTCAGATTCCTGCTTAACTACAGCATTCATGCAGACATACATATAGGAAGAACTTACCCTCATCTTCGTCCTCACATTCCTCGATGCAGTCTAATTCATACGATACAGTCAACCTCATCCATGTTGCAAGGCACACACGTCTGAGTCTTCTCATCACATTTGAAAAGGTCTGTTCTCAAAGGACTCGCTGATCATTTTCAGAGAACGTTTGGAAGAAAAATGAGAGATATCGTGTTAGTAAGTCGATTGCATAAAACGCCGGCATAAACTATTTCCAGATCAAGAAGCTGAGAGGTATTACCATAAGTTCAATTAGTCGGCCGAACGCACACCGGAATTGAATTCATTCTCATCTGATTGGTAGTGATTTACCCTTCCAATCGACTGCTGACTCCTATACTACCTCTGTCGAATAATCAGTCTTGAATTCCATAACAGATTATTGCTTTGATCGTAAACATCCATCACCTAAAACATTCATGTGCATTCTGTATAGCCTGCTTTTATTTCTAATTTTTCTATTTTATTAAACCCTCGAATGTAGGTTTTCACTTAAAAACTGCCCATTTTGAATTCTGCTGCCATAGCATGCGAACCAAAACAAATATAAAAGGGTAACGGAAAAGATGAGTTTCTTTTGTTTTGTTGTGTGCCATAGAGACTGATGGCGCCAAAGTGAGTCTACCAATAAACCTAATCATGCAGACCACACTGCCTGGAAGTGTTGTGAGAAGGTGGCCAACGGCTTCCGAAGATCATTCTCAACGCACAGGCGCTGCTTAAAAGATTTTGCCTCATCGCGTTAATATTTTCAGCGGCCGAAAAAGATGCACGTGTATCGATTGACTCTGGATACAAGTCAAAATAAATTGTTGCTCAAGTACTTTTGTCTTACAGGTAAATAAATTGTCTAGACACGGCGATAAAGCTGCTCTCACGCAACTGCGTTTTAGCTGATTGGGAAAAATGCTGTAAAAGGTCAGTACGTGGGTGGTATTTCTCAAATTCCTGAACATATTTTTCTTACAAAATATCAAAATCTAAGCTCCATATATCCTCAAAAGGCAGATTAAAAATGCTCGAGATCGATATGCTGAGTCTTACGTCATCGCCAAAGGCAGTACTAGACTATGCCTGATCGTTGCTGCGAAATTGCAAAATTACCAAAAGAGCATAAGTTTCTGTTGGCTCGTATAAATTACTCCTTATTTTGAAGTTAGCATGTTGTTTGCAAATTAAATAGTGCAGAAACCCGATGTTGTAAGCAATTGTGGCGCAAAATTCATTATAAACGCAAACTACGTCTCATTCCTGTAAACTACTGCAATCTTTGCGACCAATTAATGACTATTTTGGTATGAATGGTAGATTTTGCAATCGGTGTGGATATTGTGTAAAAGAAAGCCGTACCGTTCGGTCATTGTCACGTTGCAAAATGTATCAAGTCATTGTCAAGGTATATAACAATATTTTTAATGCTAACTCATGAAAACATTTACTGGCCAATGTCTAACTGCAAACACAGCGAGCATAAAGAGATGTTAAGTATTCCGGATGCAGATAGCTCCTGCGTAAAGAGACGAAAAAGCATATAATTGTTAGTTTGGGAACTGACAGCGTCATTTTTCTCTTTATATGGACGTCACATGCTTTCTGTATTACCGTAGTTGCTGCTGCAGTATCCTTACTATAGTGGTACTCACTTAGTTCCTGGTTTTGTTCATGAACGTGCTATATATATATGTATATGTACTCTCACTCATGTTATATATGTTAATACTGAAATATAAATACACCGAGAAAGCAATTTCACTCACTGTGCTCTATGCATTTCGCTTTACAAGCCGATTCTGCCGCACAATCATCCTCAAACATCACTGCAAGGTCACACATTGAGTAGGAACTTTTGGTCACATTTGAAAAGGTCCACAGGTTGAAAGTCAGTGCTGCTAAAATTTGACGACAGGGAAAATAGGTGCTGTGCACTGTAAGGACTAACGCTTTGAGAAAAATAATTGTCATCTATGCTGGGATGTATATCGAATCGGATATATATATGCCATGCCGCATTTCTGTTTTGATTCAATGAAGGACCAGATGCATGCCTCGAGGCTTGAAGCTTATCCTTAATTAAATGAATTTACCCGTCCCTGTCACGTTTCGATCCCTACTTTTGTCCTCCACCGAAACCCACCGATCGTCTTTACCCGGGATGTGCAGTCGATTCCTCTCTGTCCGATCGGCCCTGCTTTGTCTGATAGAAGGCTTTTGGCCTCAGTGAAAACGTCATGACGTGGCAGAAAGCATGGCATATCAAATATGAAAAGCTGCCGTCCCGCAGGCACACACAGCTTATACTATCACTGAGATTTTACTTCATAAAAAAATAGAAGCGGAGAGATGTGTTCGAGGAAATAGTCGGAAATACGGGATAATGCGCTCAAAAGCAGCAGATTTGTGGCAGCATGGCGTCGAGTTCCTATCTCGAACTCATCCCCCAGAGTCAGTCGCACAAAAGGCTAAATGGAGTGGATAAGGGTGAAGGATTTATAGGGCGCTTCGTATAGCACGGGCATAGCGTCAACATCCTTTTGGAGTCACCGTCCTTATCGTTGCTAAAGTGCTCAGGATGTAGCATCTTATACCTACGCAGAAGAAAGCATGGTATGCTCGTTTAAGAAGCAGCTCGAAAAATACAAACGCTATTCCAGTCTTCATATAATTCATATGGCTCAGTATGCTTCCACCGAGTACCATGAGATTGCCGTGTTGACGCTCAACACCTCTTGTTTGGGCGGACGACAGGGTTCTATATATGTATTCTATGTATTTCCCGTCATTAGCTAAGGTGAGCGTTTTCTGAAGGGTTTCCTGCCTTGCTATCTAGATCCCTATTTCGTTGCACAGTATTGCAAAAGCAAGTTCTACACGTTCGAGTGTTGCAATTTGACCTGCCATGTTAATGCACACTCGACAGCAGGCTTTATTGATTATTCGTTCAATTCATGCGGCTTGCTTTTACGACATTTGTTTGATGACGGCAAAATAAACAAATCATTGGAAATAGCTTCAGCATGTCGGTATATCATTCAGTATGACAGCGGCTCCCTCCCCAACCCGACTTGCAGTAAGCATTTCTTCATTTTCGTTTTGTGTCTCACCGCTTCTTCCGGTGAGGTACTTATAGAAGACCGTTGATAAAAGCAAGTAGGAGGGCTTGGTTAGAATGAAAGCAAAATGTTGTTAAAAGGTCCTACGTGTGTTTATCTGAAACCGAGCAGGAACCTCGTAATGCGAAGGTTTGGACACGACAATGTCTATGCACCCTCCTCATGGAAACAAATGAGTTCACGCTCTTTCATTGCCGGCTTGCAGTCGAGATCAGCAATTCATGAGCGTCAACGCTGGCTTGCCGTGGCAAGCCATGCAGGAAAGCAATTCTCTCTCTCCGAAGTTTGCAGACGATTCTGCCCTGAGATATGAGCCTTTCCCTCACACTCTGCAAACAGAGGTTGGAAACTCATGCAGTACAGACGTTGGGTGCATGTCACTCTGCATAATCTGCTAAATGAATTTAAGTCGACAGTAATGTTTCATTAAAGTAATCATTGGATTGATGTCATTCAGTATGGTGTGTACATAAAAGAAATTGTTTCTGTGGAAAATGGTTTTTAATAATGCTGCAATTACGCCCTATTCAGCAGCTAGACCATTCTTACCGTTTGTGAGCAAATGGCATGCTACTGAGGCAGAATTGGTATAAATCGAGTGCTCTCTCAGTTAGAAAATAACATCAGTTTGTGATTATGCGAGTGAGGTGCAGGGGAGTCGTCAGGTCTCCTTGCAGGTCAGCGCCATGTAGTGCTGTCGCTACCAGGCACTAAAACGCACTAACCTAATGGACTTATAATATTCGGGAAATCCAAGGGCCGGTGATTGAAAGTCGTTTCGAGCCTTACCTCTACAGAACACGAGATCTTCAGCATGATGTTCGACCAGTGACGCAAAAAGTTATAACTTTCTTATCAAAGGAAATCCCCACGACGTAGCTTGGGTTTCCAGCCCTGACGCTCCTTGTGTTCCTAGTTGATATATGAAAGTCTTTGGAAGAGATACGGCAGTACTCAGTGCCGCATGGAAGTGCATTCCGCATACTTAAGGCGCAGCAAACCATGACATTTCCAACAAGCTCATAAATGATGGAGAGCGAGGGTCCGTAGCCTCTTTCTCAAAAGGAGGAACAAGTGCTTGATTTAGAAATGCTGTGAGAGATGCTATAAACGCGTTTACTATTTGAAAAGCCAGTCATGATAAATCATGAGTATTGATAGCTTTTGCATAAAAATAGGATCTTGGGCAAATATCTCCATATTGGGGTTATTTCCAGAAAGCATACCAGATCGCAGGAGCCCAACGAGTCGATATACTCATCCTTGAATGTAGCTAAACGCCATAGTTGATGTTTTTCGTTTTGTACCGTGAATTATCTTGCTTTATATGAGTCGATTTAATTAATTTGTTTTTGTCGTCGGGTGAAAAGACGTGCTGTCATCGTTTAAAGATTGGTCTTTGGAGTTCCTGTCAATTAAAAATAATTCATGTGCATGAGGCCGCTTTTTGAACCAAAACAAAATATCATACCATTTATTGTTGTATGAATGTGATAGTGAAGTAAAACCGTTTTTCAAAATCATTATATAATTTCATGAAAAGGGACTTCTACTTTACTAAGAATACGGTGTATTTTGTTATCCTGTTCAAGTATAGAGATTCAAAGAATCAGAACTGACTCACCTTGGAGCAAAGGTGTTTATTTGTTTGTAATGAATCCCTAACGTTTTGAATATTCAGGTTGACTTGTTTTATATTAGACATTAACATGTAATTAATATTGGAAAAAAGTGATAACTCTGGTAGAGTGCACTCAAAATTTCTCATAAAAAAAGCGTTCATGTATATGGCATTAAGCTGAGGGCACCATCATCGATGCGTGTCAGAGTGCTGAACGGTGGATCACTGAGCATTTGTTGGGTGCTGGCGTGGACTTTCTGTTCATCAGTGCAGGCCAGGCTTGTTTGTTTGCTTTGGGCTTTCGGGACTGCTGGCTGGCGGGTCTGGGCGTGCTGGCGAACTGTTTGGAAAAATACTGGTGCTGTCAATATCAATACGATTATACTTCTGGAATGCCATGAGCACTGAAAACATATGGCTTCCAGCATCCTTTTTAGAATATTTTTTGTCGTTGTTAGCGTTTTAAACATCACATCAGAATAAACTGTATAGCTTTACTTGATACGCGTTTTTTACTGACGAGGAATCGAATTAATCTGCAGTCCGCACATAAAATTTAATTAAAGTGTCTGTGAACTTCGGTTTACAGACCGGCGACACACCAAACTTCTTCCATAAAAGCATTGACTGAATTGTCGTCCTTTTCCATTATTTTATATGAATAAGGAAGGTTATAATATGAAATGTTGATGGAACTGTGTAGGTAACCACGACGTTAAGAAAAACGCTCATAATAACATATCAAAATTACATCTTTTAAATATAGACTGCGAGAAAAATTTAGAAAAAAAATAAACAATAGCATTTGTACTTGCTGAAAGTAATAGAAACAAATAAGATGACTAGGTATGCAAATAGTCCTTTTAATTTGGGCGTACGAAAAAGATAATCTGCGTGGCATGGTTCTTGTTGTCATTCAATGCGTTTTTGTTAATGAATTTAGAAAATAATGGACGGAGAATTAAAGTAAAACCATGTTCGGTATCCACCTAAAGCAAAAGTTTATTTTGGAAAAAATGACTAAGCGTGAAATAGGGTTTTATATTTGCCAGACAGACACTTATTAATTTTAAAATATATGTCGGTCCGTTTTCCCGTATTAGATCTTAAAAAGGTTCAAAAGTGACTGGAAATGGGCTTATCCTATTCGGTTCTGCAATGAAATTGTCAAAATGTGGATTGGACCGCATATGTGCACTGCTGATGAATCATTCCATAAACCAAACCGCGATTTCAAAATCATCTAAATATTCGCATTTCGAATAATTAGGCTGTCAACGAAATTGCATAAAGCTAATGAGCAGAAATTTACCATAGGAAGTACGACTATACGGGATCTACAAATTAGAACAGAAAAAACTGCAATAATTTCAGAAAGAAGAAGACAAATTGTGATCACTTGAACATGAATTGCTGCTATTCTAGGCATTTCAGATTAATGACAACAGCAACAGAAGGGGGTTGGAGAGTTGTTCATTTATAGCACCAACGCAGGAACATTTGAACACCTAACGTTTTGATGATAGAATAAATAATTTCAAGCGAGCTTGTTGTGAGTAAGGAAAGGCATTTGATAGAGATTAAGTATTACAACGAAGTTAGCCTAAATGTTAAGAGATGTGCTTGTATTTAGTGCTTGGTACTATTTAAGGAGTTACAAATTTGTGTAATTTCCGCACTATTATGTTCACGAAATGAAGTAGTTTTAGCTAGGTCGAGGTGTGAAACCTTAATGTACTCGATGGAGGTTTCAGTTTTGGTAAAATATCTGAAATCCTCTGCACTCACACGGTGTCATGGAAACATTTTCAGCGGTATTCTCATCACTAGGAACTGCCTCCCCTCATAGCCTTCTGCGCTTTAGTGACAAGCAAACTGTTATGTAACCAAGGTCTACGTGCAGAAATGTATGCTAATATATGCACACATAGAAAATATGCACAAAGCGGAACCTCCAAATCTACGTTTGGCTGAGTTTAAAGACTTCGGAAACGCTCATAGGTCCTTTTTACTTGATAAACTCATTTTTGAAATAAAGATGAATAACAAGAAAATTTAACAAACACCGTTTTATTTGTGACAATGTCCACCGTGTATTCCACAACAGAAGGTTGCAGTAACGGTGACAAGCGTTGGATTATAGTGGACTTACACTGCACTCTCTGTTGCGCCGAACGGTGTCGGCGGTCAGTAGCCCAGAGATGTGAGCGGCTGTACATTATTATCACAAACAAAAAAAACACAACAAAACACACTCGAAGGTTGACTGTTTTCTGGCTGGCGATCCTGGAATTTCTGTCATTACAATTCAGAAACAATGCCAATGCATGTTGAATAATAATAAAAGGTCGAAAAATTACATTTGCCGTTAGTAAACACAAATGTCCTTAGATTATAGTTCTAC
>WEDG01011639.1:0-58559 GCA_017591395.1 Schistocephalus solidus
CGTCTGGGTACATCGAGGGCGGTGGACTGGATGACATTTCGCAGTTGACACCATCGTGTCTCCATGGTAGCGTTATCATCTGGAGCATGCAGGTCCTCCAGTTTCTCAGTTATTTGGTTGCTGAAATCAAAACAGTGAGCAGGCAAATTTAATAAAAGAATATTTGACTTACATGGCGGCCTCTTACCTTGAAGCCTTCGTCGGGGTTGTAGTCGGAGCCTCATCTGGGAGATGACAAGGCGGTTATCTGTCCAACAATCGGCATCGCGGATCGCCTTGGTTACCAGCACGTTCTGTCGATCTCGCCTCCGGACGAGAACATAGTCCAACAGATGCCAGCGCCGCGGCCAGTATCCGTGGCCTTCTCCCGCATCGGAAGGCGAAAGAAGGTGTTGGACAGCAGGAGACGGTGTTCCGCACACGTGCGCAGCAGAAGGAGGCCATTATCGTTGCAGCTTCCGAGACCGTGGGGACCCAGCACTCCCTGCCAGGCAGCATGGTCCGTCCCAACGCAGGCATTGAAGTCACCAAGGACAATTAACTTGTCCTCTTTCAGCACAGTCGCCAGCAAGGCGTGCAGGTCCTCTTAGAATGTGTCTTTCGCCACATCAGAGCTCGTCATTGGGGGAGCGTAGGCGCTGATGATGGTGGCGAACTGGTCTCCCCGAAGAGGCATGCGGAGGCTCATCAGGTGATCATTGATAACCTGCGGCAGACAGGGCAGACGTCCCACGATGTCGTTACGGATGGCAAAGGCAACACCAGCGTCGCGTCGCTCTGCCTTTGGCCAGCCGCTCCAGAAGAAAGTGTATCCGGCCCCACCTCCTCCAGCTGACCCTGCTCAGAGAATCGGGTCTCGCTGAGAGCAGCAATGTCCACCTTAGCAGCGCGCCAGTTCCCGAGCGACTAGCGCCGTCCTCCGTTCCGGCCGGTTGCTCCTAGGATTGTCTAAAAGGGAACGAACATTCCAGGCTGCTAGTGTGGTGGACTCACCCGAGCAGCCTGGAGAGTATGGCGAGGGGGATGGGGACGGGGGGTATTTTTGTTTGTTTGAGTTTTACGACCGCGTAGTTTGCGATCTGCGAGCCGACGCCGGCTGCAAAAGACGTGAGAATATGCAATTTTTTAGGGCACATTTTCTAGCCCCTTCCTCCGCGAGGAGGCAAGCAGTGCTATCCCTAAAAAGGGCTGCTCGGACATCCCAGACGGCTGCCGAACTCCACTATGGGTCACGGATTTGTTTTTGAGTGGAGAACGACCCGAGTTAGTCTGGGCCGCCTACGGGGTTTGCTGTTGCCCCACCGTAGGCCTTTTTGAAAGGGGAGGTGGAAAGTTCGGGAGTCAGACATACCGGGTGTGGAGGCACACACAAAACCGGGGACCCTCACCTGGTTTAGCCCGCCGGTCGTGACGGTTGACCGGGGTGTGGCCGCTGGGAAGAACCCAACTCCGAGGAGCCACAGGTGAGAGTTGGGTACCAGTTAGAGGCAGCCACAGGAGCATTCACAACCCGTACGAGACAAATGGAGCGACCAAATGCTATCTGTGTGGTGCTTCCCCTAACAAGTACCCCTACACCCTACACTGAGGTAGAGACTACAAACTCGTAGGCTCGAGGGACTTAAAATTCGAAACCAATTTCAAACAACGCGCCTACTTAAAACGCGACGAGAATTATGACATACTATTGTTGTTGACAAGATTCTCGTGAGTGAGGCATATGCGATGAGTATGAGATAGTAAAAAATGCTATAAAATTGTACTGAAATATAGGAAGTAGTACTGTAATAATAAGAGTGTGATTCAACTGGGACGTGACTAAGAAGATCTGGAGATAATATAGTGGGCACTGCTATACTGGTCCAGGTTTTTCTTAAAATGCTCAACGGAAGTAGCCATAACAACATCCAGAGACAGAGCATTCGAAGCGTCGATCGCTCACTTGGAGAAGAAGAAATTTCATGCATCCAGTCTGGCCCTAGTCACACGTAATTTGAGTGAATGACCTCTCAAGTTCGTGCTTGTTGCGACCTGGAAGAAGTATCCAGGTACGAGGCAGCAGCCCTGATCGCACATGATACGGAGTGTTTATATCAGGTCACCTCGTAGCTGCCTATTACTTTAAAGCAGTGAGTTACATATTTACATAGAAAAAAATGTTTTCTTACAGTGGGATCTAGGCACAGTCAACCACCATTATCTCCATGTATATGCAAAACTTTGCTATGATGTTGCAGTGCCTTCCTGTAAGAATGAACTGTAGTTGTCAAGCGAATATAAATCCAGTTTATGTTTCTATGTCTCTGTCGTGTCCGCCCGGATGACGTCGTCTGGGATTTCGTCCCAACAACCAACAGTTTGATGAGAAAACGAATGGCGACAAACATCAAGGTGGGATAAGCCTTATCGAAGATATTTCAGTTTAAATAAACATGTTACTATTAAGAAGTGAGTAACATATTCGCATAGAAAGAAAACCGTGTTTAACACTGGGATCTAGGCACAGTCATTTTTTAAATTTATTTATTTATTGCCAGTTTACAGGCAAGGTCAATATATATATATATATATATATATATATATATATATATATATATATATATATATATATATATATGTATATATATACAGTAGAGGGTCAAGCTGACAGTGAGAAAAACTCCTGATCGTTGTTTCATGTGTTTTCAGGAGAAAAAAACTGCAGCTTATTGAAGGATCGGAGATTACATATATCCCCGTTATCTGTAGGTATGTGCGAAGCTTTGTTGTGATGTAGCAGTGCCTTCCTTGAAGAATGAACAATATTTTTTAAGCAAATATAAATCCAGTTTATGTTTGAATGTATCATGTCGTGTCCACCCATATGACGTCCTCTGGGAGTCCGTTCCAGGCACCAACAACTCGCTGCGAAAATGAGTGGCGACGAACATCGAGGTGGTATAAGGTTCCTTGAAGTTTCAGAGAATTTCCACGCAGGTTAGTTGTTGTGGCAAATGAAAAAAATAATTCGAAGTACAGAGCACAGTCCTGATTCCTTACAAGCCGGTATGTCTGCATAAGATCGCCTCGAATCTGCCTGTACTCAAGAGGGAAAAGGTTAAGAGCATCAAGTCTGCATTTGTATGATAAGACTTTAAACCCTTCACGACTTTTGTTGCCCTGCTTTGAACCCTTTCCAGCAGTTTGTAATCTTTTTTTAGCCACGGTCACCATGCCTGAACTCCATGTTCCAGGTGTGAACGAATAAACGTCCCGTATATTTTTTCCAAATATGTTCTTTTCGATGTCTACGAAAGTTCTTTTAATAACAAACAGGACATTTGACGCCTTTTTGCCGCCCTAACACATTGAGCGGAGGGCTTGAGGGAAGACAAGAGGGTGATTCCTAAGTCCTTTTGTTCGAATAAATTTGACAGACACCTTCCGTCAAGGAAGTATTGATTGGAGTCGCCGAACGCGATCGCCTTCTTCGTTTTGAGCTGCAGTGCGACACATTTCTCAAAGTTGAACTTCATCTGCCATTTATCGGACCATTCAGATGGGTGGTTGAGTCCTTCCTGTGAAGTCTCTTCATCAGTACTGCATCAGATTGGCTGCCATATCTTGATCTCGTGTGCGAACATGACTCCTATGCTGTTCAATCCATTAATACAATCATTGACATATATTAAGAAAAGTAATGGCCTAAGAATGGAGCCCTGAGGAACACCACTCACGACTGGCACGGAAATTGATTTCGCATTACCAATGAACATGAACTTTGATCAGCCTATCAAGAAGTTTCCTATCCAATATCGAGAAGTTTCCTGTCCAATTCAAGAAGTTTCCTATCCTATACACTAAATCAATTTCCCCCCTGAGTACGGACAGATCCGAGGAGATATCATACAGACCTACTGAATCGTGATAAACCGGAACTGTGTCCTGCACCTTGAAAATTTCTTTGCACTGACCAGAAAAAAAATCTGCGTAAGCACTCCCTCGAACTTCACAAAGCCTTATCTCACCTGGTGGTACGTAAGTATTCGTCTTCACAGCGCGTATTCAATGACTGTAGCGAACTTCCTGAGGACATCATAAGAGCAAACACGACAAAGGACTTCAAACACCAAGGATATGTACATTTACTAGAAAGATCCCATGCGATTGATTAGGAAAGCGATGTATTACAAAGCCAAAGCTTTGCCTATACCTGTAGATAACGATGATGTCTATTATTTTTCTCTATCATTTATCCTTCAGGGGACCTGCGATTTAATCTCCACTTCTGAAGAAACATTTTTTAATGTAAAGATGCTAGTCCTTAATTTATAGTAAGATATTTATTTTATTTTATTTACCGTTGGCTTATGGGGTCGTCAAAGGCAATGCCGATTAGTCTAAAATTATACTGAACTTAACTTATTGGAAGCGGTTGGATAAGCAAGACTAAAAGACGGTGAGTAACGGAGGCTGTATGCCGAGGGCTTCCAGGTTAACTAAAAAAATCGTATGTGCGGCATCTTTTCGATGGGTTTATTATGGTCAACATCGATAACTACCACTGACTTCAATTCATCACGAAGAGAATTTATAAGATAAAGAAGTCAAAGGCCTAAGGGGTATGTTTTGGAAGACTTCATAAAAAAATCATGATGCGCAAAGACGAGAAGCTGCTTAGCTAGCCAGGAAGCAAACATTTCACTAAAAATTTTATCTTGAAGATGGTTAGCTGGAAAATTGGTTTTATGCATTCCCCGCTAAGTATTTACATCTAACTGAGACCGAGAATCGAATACTGGAAGGAGAATGGAGGTATTCCATGGTTACAGGGATAAACCACTCGAAAGGTCGACCAAGAGGTGCTTAAGCAACTGGGGAAGGTCAGACACCTTAATAATCAATATTCGAATAGCGTCCGTTCCAGATGGACGTGAGATTTTAAACGTTTTATTGGTTTCTGAATTAACTCGGAAGAGGTACCAATTGTCTTGAGAATTCTGCCAGAATGCGGACGAAAGAAAAGAACTAGTTCAGTCTCAATAGTAAGGTCCCGACTGTTAGCGGATATGCGCATCTCAGGTTCTTGTTGGAATAAATCGAAGGCTTGAGATTTCAAAATCGCAGAGGACGTAATCATCAGAGACTGTTGGAATGCAGCACCGTGTGCAGATTTATGCGATCGTACCGTGGGGGTGGGGTATAAGGGTTTACCTCCGTGATTTGGCCTTGTTTGCGCTGCCTAGCTCACGGTGGTCTCATAGCGTGGTGGTTGATTTTTTGTCGCGGGTGATGTGAGCCGCGCAACTAGGCTGTGTGGTCGTAGCGTGTAATAGCACAGAGGTAATTCAATAGGTTTATTGATGTAGATAGTGTCTGACAACCATACCTACGTCAAATCCCTCTCCATCTTGTTGCTGACACGCGCCTCAAAAAATCAAACGCATGGCCTTCCTGAAACGTGTGGGTGGCAACTCGATATAATGGATCGCTTCTCCGAATGACCCGTTTGTGCTCGAGTATTAACGAGAGGATTCGCTATGCTGTTTGGCTAGTATAATGCCAAAGACAGCTGTGGCATGGATTTTTATAAAGAACACCTGATAACTCATTTGTGTTTAGCCAGTACTAAACCTTACTGATTATGGTACGCATGGGAGCTACCGGACAAAGGGCGATGCCTACACCTAATTCTTACACAGTGCGATCTGTTGCGTCAGATACATTTTTATATATGTGTTCGATCGAGTGCCAGATCGTTCGTGTCTCTTTCCCATTGGTGGCTCACTTGAGCGTACGCACGAATCTCGAAACCACTTAAGTGGGTTGTTAAATTAGCCTAATAAAAGAGATTTTGTACATAAAAATAAAAACTATACATAAAAGATTTATGTCGTATGTTGGGATCACGAGAAGTCACAAAGCAAAATGACGCTGAGAAAAAGAAGCTGCAGGTGCGGAGACCGCTGTTTTGAGTGAGGCGGAAGGGGAGAAAACTTAAGTGCTTTATCCTCATCTATAGGTCTGTCAAATGCCATCACACGTTCTTGTAATAAAATGCGTTTGCCTTTGGAGGAAATTCATAATGCTTCAATTTATAATATACTGAACTAGTAAACGTCGATAATATATTATCATGCTCAATATTATTGCTCACACAAGTTCACGTTTAAATCAACTATTTCGTAAAGACATTATTGGTAGGTTCTATATGATAGCCAAATTATATGGGCAGCGGGAAGTGCATTGGCCAGGTCTGAGCTGGCTTCTTGTGGTTGTATTCCTTCGGGCTGTCGGTTTTGTTGGTCGGTTCCCTGCTGTATAACTAATCGATGCGTTCCCCGTTTTAATAGTAAGCAGCCGCGTATTGTTAAAAACGATTTTAAGCATACAAAATATACGCCTGGCTTGAAATAAAACAACGGGAAAGTAATATAGAGGCTAGAATCTGGCTGCCAGATTTAATTTCCTGTTGTTTCTCAAATCTCTGAACAACTGGTTACCGATGGATAAGCTCCAAGCTCGCAGTCTGCTCGAAAGTATCATAAGGCGGTTTCGAGTGCTGGAAACGCTACGTTTTATGAAGTGTTCGTTCTCAGTGGCGTTCTGCAAGGTTCTGTTATAAGGCCATTTCTTTTTCTACATTAAAATACGACATGCCAGAGCTGTTTTGGAGTAGTTGGTCCTTTTTGATTTTGACAAAAAAGTTGCTCTAAAGAGCTAGAACTTTTTCTCTCTTGCTCGCATTGGTCTTGACCGAACTCTGAGAGGGCATGTCTGGAGGAATTATTCGGAGTCAGCTTTTGATTTGACCTTCTCTTTGACGTCTTCGGGTGTAAAACGGCGCCGGGTCAACGGTAATAACACAGACATCACGGGCGGACGAAAAAAATGGTCACAAACCACCTCACTCTTCATTTTTTCAGGGCCTGATATATCCTTGCGAGTGGGCTCTCTGATTCAAGACCAGCTCAGTGTACCTCACTCAAAGGATGATCCTCATCCAACGACGCTCAAACCTCCAGTTTTCGCTCATATCCCATGCACAAAGCCGGACATTTATAACCGTATAGGAAAATCAGCTGAACGTGCCATGTATACGCGTCTGGTCTATAAACACTTTCTAAGAATTAGAAAAGCCCCATAAACAATGTCGATCCTGGAGATAATGTTATTATTACCCGTCCATTCGGCAATGGCCTCGTTCCGAGGTATTACTAATTCCGAAGGTATCTTTTCCCAATCGGAGATGCAGTTTAAAAACACCTTGGTCTTCCCAGCACTTATGGATAAACCAAAAGATTTTGCGACTCAATTCACCCGCGAAACCACATTCTGTAGGTCATCGACGCTTGAAGCTAGCTGGAATATATAATCGGCATTGTCTGGATCCGTCGGTCGACACCTTGATCTAAATTAAACACCGTAAAAGCTACGTAGAACCTTCCTGAGAATGTATTGGCGTACTTTAACAAAATTAGCGTCAGGAAACAACACTGTCCAATTCCGAACGGCCGGTACTTTATTGTTATGGATCGGAACTCGCACAGTGGTGGGATGACAGTGGCCCTGATTATGCTGCTGACTAGTGCCGGCATGCCATCTAGTTCCATTGCATGCCACGGGGATTAATGATGACGGAATCGGACGCTGTGTGGGAGTCAAAGAGCAATGAACGGGGAAAGAAGCGTTTCCGTTTTTTTAAAATTTTATAGAGCACTCAAAATTTGTGCAAGAGAAGCGATTCATAATCTCACAGGCAGTATGGGATCTATCCATTTGAACTTTCCATTGTCAGTTATCCTCATCGGAATACGGCGGCGCGTGATTACGTGCTTAGAGACTACTTTTTAGTATTTGAACTCCAGGAGCTATTCAAACGCATAAAAAACGGTGTAAGTTCAGCTGAATCGGGATGCTGGCAGGGGTTTTCCATCTTTATCGACATTGTCCGCATTCTCCCTTGAGGAATGTTTTGTCTGCTAACCTTTTTTACTACGAATATCTTTATTGATGTGAACCCCCTTCACACTGTCGGCACTCCGTTTTCAGGAGCTTTTGTTTTTTATGCTGTCGTTAATACTCAAACGTCAGGCAAATCGGTTCCTTCTACCTGTTCTTAGGTATTCGTACATGGAAAACAGTGCAAATATCCTTCGGCTACTGGTGACAAGTGACAATCATGTCGGATATTTAGAGAAGGATGGCATTCGTGGCCGAGATTCGTTTACCACCCTTGAGGAGATTCTTTGTCTGGCCCAACAACATGACGTCGACTTCATTCTCGCTGGTGGTGATCTTTTTCACGAGAATCGGCCGTCCATTCACTGTATGAACGAGGTACTCCGTCTGATACGTAAATATTGCCTCGGTGATCGGGCTGTTCGATTCGAAATTATCAGCGATGCGTCAAAGAACTTCGCCAACGTCTCATTTCCTTCCGCAAATTACACTGATCCTAATCTCAACGTTGGTGTCCCCATATTTTCTATACATGGAAATCATGATGATCCGGCAGGACCCGGAAATGTCTGTGCCCCAGATCTTCTTCATAGTTGTGGTTTTTTAAATCTTTTTGGAAAGTCAAATTCAGTCGAAACTCTGGAAGTTTCTCCCCTTCTCCTGCGTAAAGGTTCTACCAAGCTGGCCATCTACGGCATTGGTGCTGTTAGAGAGGAGAGACTTCATAGATTGTTTCTAAACGACAAGGTTACTTTCTGGAGACCAGAAGATGATGCAGAAGATTGGTTCTCCCTTGCAGTTGTCCATCAAAACCGTGTCAGACATGGTCCTACAGGCTACCTTCCTGAGAACTTTCTCCCAAATTTCCTCGATCTGGTGGTATGGGGTCACGAACATGACTGTCGTATTGAACCGGAATGGAACTCAGCCCAAAACTTTTATGTAGTCCAACCGGGAAGCTCAGTTGCGACTTCACTGATTGAGGGGGAGGCTCTACCGAAAGCCGTCGGCCTTCTAGAGATCCATGGGCGTGAATTTAAGGTAAAGTAATCCATCGGTTTATATCTATGCTTTCTGACCTGTTTGTTTATGATGTCATAATTAACAGAATTTATTTTCCAAGCCGTGGTCTAGTGTATATTTTCACATTTATGCAGTTATAAACCTTACCCCTGTACGCGGATGCACAAACGCTAATTATTGTACGAAATATGATAAGTTTCATTTGCCAACCATTTCCGTATACTGAATTGTACAGCCTATCATGGGCCAATTATTGGGTTGTTCTGGTTGCCAATTCATACTTTTCAATTCTTTCGATGCTATGCAAACTCGTCGTACAGACCGGTGCGTGGGTCGTTGCCTGGTAGGCGCAGGTGCGCCTACATTAATTGAGGCTTCTTTCCGTCACTGATGTTCTTTATACTTGCTGCAATTTTTCCTTTCCTTATGGTTGGTGAGATATTAGAAATTTTCTGTGTCCAGCCCACCTGGTTCGGGAAGAAACTCAGTTCTACATATACTTGAGGATAGTGAAAAATTGATTTTTCAGTCTATCGAATGCGCAAGTAATTTTATGCTATGCTTTAGTTACTACAGGGATAATTAACGTGTGCATTTCCAGCCCTTTTCATATCGACAGAAGTATACTGCTTAGAGGTTCCGCGAAATGGCCGGTAAATTCCATAAAAGATAACGCGTACTCTAAAAAGCCCTAAAAACATAAAAATGCTAAAACATTTATGAACTATTTCTTACAATTCATCAGAAGTATGACGAGTATTATCTACTGACGGCTCCTAGCGAATTTAATAATATTTGGCTAGCGCCGCTTATTCGTAGAGGATTTAAATCAACCTGCAAAGCTAAAAGTTTTAGAAAGTTTCAGAAAGCAGTAGAGAAGCAGATGTTCTCTCTTAAGTAAACCCCTGTGTGACTTGTAAACGTAAGCATACACATTTTTAAAAGTTTCTATTTTTAGGATTATCCAAGTTGTCCGTTTTTCCCTTGAAATTTTTAAAAACGTCTACTCTCAATCACGAGCTGTTGCTGGTCTTCAACCTAGGCACGCTTTTTCCGCATCTTGCGACCACGTGAGTTCGGCTTGTCAGCGTATCCACCAGCTTCTCCGTGCGATTGCGCTTTTACTCAAGTTTCTTTAGACTCAGAAAATTCGTCTGAAATTCCTGAGGGCGCATCGTGTTAACTATACACAAGGCGGTTTCTCGGGTTGACGTTCTGTGGTAAACCAAACACATCCCAGAAAATTAGTGAAATAGGAATATTGACTTGCATGTTTAAAGAGACATGGTTGGTAAATCGATACTGCTGACTTTTAAACTAGCCAGTACGAACGTGTTTCGCTTAAGTTTTAATTAAAACATTGAGGGTTGCCCTTTGCCTGAGTTACGGTAGTATCACAAGATTTCTGAACGTGCTATCGAAGTGCTTGGAGTGCGAAAATGTTTACTGTTTATCAGACATACTCTGTTACTTAAACCAGTAGCAGTAGCCACATTGTGTAATATAATACTGTCAACTTGAATCGGTGTGTACAAATTCTAGGAAAATTAACTATCACGTAAACTGACTTCTTCCACTCCCACCCTTTTTTCTCACCAATATTTTCTAAATGCAGGTTGAACATTCGAATTGTTTAACAATGTTCAGGCCTTCCGAAGAACACGCACAGCTCAGACTATGCATTCTATCCGAATCGTTATGATCAAGGGCACGGCTGTGCATGCTTCCGCAGGTCTTGTGTCGTTTTTGCTACCCAAGAACGTGATAATTCGTAGTTCCGCGCCCCACAGTTTTTCTGCAGGGGAATTGTTATCCTTGTAAGTGGTATGTTTCTTACTCCCAGCAACATGAACCACTATTGATATGGTTTAACAGGCCTGTTTATGCCTGAAGGGCTCATGTGAATTATAGTGACAGCGTTACAATCTTCGCACTCTACGGCGTCTTTCGTCTACTTAGCACGGTCATGATTATGCCGAACTTTTTAATGCTACCAACTTGAATCCTACACACGAGACGATCGACAGCAACGGATCTGGAAAGCTCTGCTTACCATATTCTCGAGCACTTTAGACCTAATGCGGAGAATCTAAAAATAAGCTTGGTGTGATGGAGATAATGTGACCGATCAATAGACACTTTGTAAGGCTTGTGAAAATCCTGTTAATAGGATTGGTTCGGATGACGACGTCCTCAATCTGTCTGCCTTCCAGCAACTTCACTGTTTGCTATTATGGACTGTCCAACTCTCCCAACTAACAGCTGTTCATCCCGAGGGGTGTTCTCTCTTGGTCAGAAATGCAATCTGAAATCATTCGTTGATTAACGCTCACCGATCGCTAACAGAACTCACTTGTTCTGTCCTGACTTGGGGCTGACACTCGAACCCCGCAAGCAGCCGCACAATGGCTACTGTCATGGGCAGATGAGCATTGCCTGCAAAGACTAGGGAGACTTGAATGGCCGTTTCTGGCTCATTGGCCGTCAGCATCTAGCATAACGGGCGCGTGCGTTCCATTAGCAATCGATGAGCGTTCATCAACAAATGGCAATATTCCCGATCTAAACCGGCAGGAAAACGAGCCCGTGGCTCGATGGTTAGAGCGTTGGACAGGTCGCGGGTTTGAGCCTCTGGAGGTGCGACACCTGTGGTTGGGTATAACTGCTGATGACTGCTAATGTGCCAGAAATGGCCATTCTAGTCACCCTTGTCTTTACAGGCAATGTTTATCTGCAGTCTGAAAACAATGTGGTCGTATTAGCATTGACGGATAAGCCGGCTGATCTGGCAACCCCGACCGCCCGTCATCATATCTAGACGCCTCCAAGGCGATCTCTTCAAGGTTATTCAGTCGGTACCCGATTACAACTTTTACTCTGATAAAGTTGATAGAGCTGAATCATCTAATCCACCGCGAAGACTCACTTTGAACGGAATCGAAAGCCACCTTAGCGTCTGCTGCCGGTAGTTCTATGGCGGCATTTGAGAATTCACAGCACTGTGAGTATTAGATCAGGTCGCCCACATAAAATACCGGATACGATTTGGTTGGTTGTTGCCATCGAATCGACTACCCTGAAACGGTCAAAGTATGTCACAAGTATCTCTCGTTTCTCACGCTTTCTCAGCCACCTAACGATGAAGCTAGAATCTCGCGCTTTTGATAGAAGGCTGGTGGACCTCATCGGGATGTCGCCCCCACCGCATGCCCTGTTTTTTTTCGCAGTCTTAACATTGCATCAGTAATTTTTTGTCTCAGAGGCAGAGGGGTCGCAGTAAGCTGCATTGGTTGTGGGAAGACGAAGATTCGCTGTTTGAGAGAAATATATTGGTGGCTAGTTCACCATAGAAGTTAAGAAGCATGTAAATTGCCAACACTAACGTGCGCCCTAGCCGAGTTGTTAGCAATAAGGCCGTTGTTCACGTTGTAAACATAGCCACTCAGTCAAATAGATTAACTGGGTGAATAAACTATTGTAGTTTACGAGTGTTACCGACGTTTCGGACCCATTCCACTTCTGACAAATCTATCCAGTCTGTCAGATTTATCCATCATCTTATAGGGTCCTGTGGGGAATCATCACTATTATATCTAGCTCTACCTGATCCAGTCCTTGTGGCCCTGCTACATGAATCCATGAATTTTCATCTGCCTCGATAACTAAGGATCTTCTACTTCGACTGGGGCTGAAAATATGTGCCTGGTGCCTCGGTTATATTGGTTGGTCGTGATTTTGCACGCCCAGTGCACTTTACATAAGAGGTTTATGGGAGTTGGACCTGCAGGAATATGCGAAAAACCAAATGTTCCGAACAGTACCGCTGTCAATGTCGCCCCCACGCTTCGATCTGGTGTCAGGAACCCAGTGGTGAACCCTTGGTTTAGTAAAATATAATCGATCTTTATAGGCATAAGATCATAGTGTTTTTAAATTAATTTAACAGATTTGTGGCGATGGTTGAATGATGTATTGCTGACAAGCAGCTAGTTCTGGGCAGCGAAGCTCGACATTCTTACACTATTCGCGTGTTGTTAGCTGACCCAAGAGTGATCGATCAGATGGTTGCTTGAGTGGTCCCTTGGCCCACCCCAATCAAGGACGCCAATCGACAAGTGACGTTGAGGGAGTCATGTCACCAGTTATTTCAAGTGCGTGCACAACTTTTCGATATCGCGTTGAGCGGCAGTTGGTATCGGTGCATAGATGTCAGTCGGACATAATTTTTTGTCACACAAGCAGTGCACGTTTGGTTTTTTGTTAAAGGGCAATAATCACAGAGAGAGAAGAGCTTGCTCGACCCCCTCCCCGACATTGTCTGGCATTGAGACAGTGAACATCCACATTTTACTAACAAGGAGTGTTCTCTGCCAAACTTTGGATATCAACATCGAAGCATGTCCGCACCTTCTAGCATGCTTTTTATGTTTCCGTTCCCGATTGAATAGTCCAGCTCGCGTTCTGTTCGTTCAAGCCACTAAACCCGGGTTGGGAGGCGTATCGCTTCCGTAGCCGGACGAACAGAGCGTTACCGGTAAAGCTAATATCTGTATCAGTATATTTGAGGGAGATGTAGGTGAGTCACCTTTGAGTTCCCTATTTGTACATGCGAGTTGTGGTATCAAAAAATAGTATCTCGATATGTTGGCGAGGCCAATTGATACGAGCCAACTGGGTGGAACATAGTAGAAAAAGAGCAGACTGAAAAAAACCCGATGATATTTAGAGAAAAAAACTGTCACCCTTGGGGAGGGGGTCCAACGGGGGGCATCGCGGAGGTCACATGAATCAGCACCAAAGTGCGTTCATACGCTGCATGGACGATGGTCGCCAGGTCCAGCTGATGCAAACACTCACGGTGTCACCAAGGTGTGCTAATAATTAAGCAACGATGACCTCGGGGACCTCAGCATGGGAATTATGGGAGAGTGCAAGCCCTCGAACGAAAATAACAAACATAAAGAAATGTTACTCAAATATAGCTAATAGTATCCTAAATACCTTATTTTCTGACGTCACTCTTGCAGCTTTCAGTTAGTGTTGTAGCTCGCACCATAATATCGATCTAACCTCCAAGGAGTCTGACATAACAACATACAGAGGAAGATTATTCCAAACTTCAACTACTCTTTTGGAGAAGAAGTACTTCCGAGTGTCTAGTCTTGCTCCAGTCACACGTAATTTGAAATCACCTGGGACGAGACAACAGTCCTGGACGCGAAGTATGCGGAATGTTAGTATCAGGGTAAGAGATTGAGATTCGACAGCTGAATTATAATTTTTTTGAGATTGGTGATTTTAAGTACAGGCATATACTGGGTGCCTGGGTGGCCGTGTTGTTTGAAATACCTTTCTCTTTGGATTCTTGTCGCTTCAGACATCAATACACGAAGTCACGGGGGTATCCATTTTTAGACAACAAGTTAAAGAGGTATTTCATTTCTGCTCGATAACTTTCTTCATCAGAGCAGTGTGTTTTGGCTCGATTTAGGAGACTATAGACAGAACTCCTTTTGTGAGAGATAGGATGATTACTCTCAAAGTGTAAGATGACCTCAGAATATGTTTCTTTGCGGTAAACTGAGGTGTGGAGTGATCCATCAGTTTTCCGATGTACGAGGACATCCCGAAATGGGAGTTGTCCATCAGCTTCCATCTCGAACGTAAATTCGATTCCTGGAAATGTTGAGTTTAGATTTTTGTGGAGCAGGTCTAATAGTTCTTTCTTTCTTGTTTCTCTAAAAATGGATACCCCCGTGACTTCGTGTATCGATGTCTGAAGCGACAAGAATTCAAAGAGAAAGGTATTTCAAACAACACGGCCACCCAGGCACCCAAAACAATGACCTGGCGAACTCTCCCATACATTAAAAATGTATCTGAGCTTGTTGAAAGACATCTTAAAAAACACCAGATACAAGTAGCACACCACCCTACATCTACTTTACGCTCACAGCTTGTACACCCTAAGGACAGGGTTAGCTACCTTGATAAAAAAGGTGTTGTCTACATAATTCCATGTTCCAGTTGTAATGCCGTTTATTGTGGCCAAACTGGGAAATCTGTCTCAACCCGCCTACACGAACATCAGTTGGCGATTAGAAGACGAGACCATTTATCCCAAGTGGCTATGCATACACTGGAAACCGGACATAAATTTGCATGGGAGAAAACACGGATTGTTGGCATCTGCCCAATCAGAAAAAGGCCGTGAATTCCTGGAAGCAATGCACTCAGAGAAGGCATGGATTAACCGGCATATCGATTTGGATGCCACATACAAAATCGTTAAATAAAAATTCAAACGCGCACAATCAATCACTATGGGATGACGAAATACACTCAAAAGCCCTATTGGTTCGGATTTTTGCCCAATCTCAGAATCTTTTGTTTAACACGGTTAATTGATTAATTGTTCCTGTACACTGTCCGTAGTCTGACGACGAGCTGGGGGACCAGTCTCGAAAATTTACGCATTAACGTTTCTATTTTTCCCGAAGAATTTCGTCTTTTCTATTGAATATCTTGGGATGCCTGTTTTTCAATCACACAAACGCACACACACATATATATATATATATATATATACTATATATATATACTATATATATATATATATATATATATATATATATATATATTAACAACAAATGCTACACGTCACTATGCGACCGCCTGCGAGGGCTCTAGTCTGAGCTCTATATACATTAGGTGGCCTAACTCATGAAATCTGATGAATTTCATTGGTTATGGCCCGTTTCGCGAAATCAGCGCACACTGCGTCCACCAAAATTTTACGTCAATAAAGAACCGATCGTAAGGAAAAATATGGCTTTTTGTGGTTTACAAATTAATATGACATTGTCTAGAAATGTTAATTTTTTAGAATAGGTACAGATTACGAAAATGTGAAAAATTGACCTAGTTGAGTAAACTGAAGTTTTAAATGTATAGAAAGCCTGACCATGCAATTAAACGAAAGAATGAAGCAGAAAAAGCCCAATTAATTTTGAAAATAATATTTTTCAGAGTTTTGTACATACATATTCCTCTAGATTAAATGCAACGTAAAGTATGGCCGTCATCAAGCAGCCTACCATGAAAGTGCATATTCCAACACCGTTTCACAAGAATTCGTCGTTTTGCTTCCGTTTGTACATTGTCTTAGATTATTTTGACCAAGGCAAGCAGATTTTCGCTTCATTGCGCCGATAGGGACGTCACATGAATATAATATTTCATAAGCTTACATGTTCACAGGTCGGTCAATGACTAATAAATTTAAATAGAATTGTCAGGTGCAATCGTAAACGTACCATTTGGTGTATATAAAGAGGAATATTCTATTGTTAAATTTATATATAAATATTTCGAGTTTTCTATTACGATGAGTTGCAGATAGTCTTTGAAAATGAGGCGAATTCTTTACGATTATCAGTGTCTTCAGTCGAGTGCCCATAAATGTACAATCCGTTTGCTGTGTTTGGTAAAACCCTCAAAATAACATATTTCTTTAAAGCATTTACCGAAGCAGTAACTTTTTTTGGCATTCTTTCTAATGCAGACGGCCGTCTGGGTCATATTTGTAGACTCACACAAACATGATAACTCCCTGCCATGAAATCCACGTCCACAACAAAAGCTGGGAAAATATATGCCTAATATTAGTTAAAATATTTCCTATAATAAGTTACCTATTTAAAAATGCTTTAATAAGACGTTTTGCTGTCGAATTCCTGCGTAATTAACATTTTTTAAAAGGGAAGTCAAGAAAAAACTGGGACCGTTTGACCAAATTTTCGACTTCACTGAAAAGTATGGAAACAATTTCTGTTTAAAATTAAAGAACACTCTTTTCTCTCTCTATTGAAACATTTTTCGATATATTTGCTTACTTCTCAGTCTAGTTCTAAGCTTTCAAACACACAAAAGTGTGGCCGAATATATACTTAAGATTTGCGATGAAATGTGAATTTTCTGCCCCTTCCGTTTTAAATTTCCTTATTCATTTATAGTCAACTGCAGACCGAAATTGTCTTTTCAGGCTTCGCGTACGTCGTGACTGCGAAAATTCGCGGTGTATCATCGCGTCTCGTATATATGCGCGTTTAAGCTCCTAACTATCGGTGTGGTAAAACAAAATACATTCACAAAAGTTTATTACAGCGTTTTTTGGTACAAAACGCCATAACTTTGCAAAACTTGCTTTTTTAAACTAAATTTGTCATCAATTTGCCGTAAACAATGTAAGCTCTCAAACTTGCATTCGCCTGATTTTTGTGAAAACAAAACCAAATTTACCGTTCTCCGAAGGGATATATTCCAAATTTTTCCGGCTTATATTCATGTTTATGCATAGTAATGCGCATAAAAACAAAACTTTTTGATCTGTAGCTTGTAAGAGCGTACGCAAATTCCGGGATAGCAAGTAACGTCTAATTTTGCCCCATTTAACCCCGTTTTCCCTTGAATAAACTGATCTGAAGTGATCTCTTTATTATTAAACAGCTTTTTCTTCATAAATTTAATACAACAAATAGAACTAACACCTTAAAATGCCTGCCCTGCTACCACCTCAAATTCTGATATAGACATTTCATGAGTTAGGCAATTTACTGTATATATACCTTAATTCAATTCGTGTTGGGAGATTGGTTTCGTATGGAATCGACCCTACCTATGTGTCTTATTTTTCTTTCTCTTAACTTTCCTCCTAGTTGACTCGGTTGCCTCTGCGGACCGTCCGACCCTTCTTCTTCGAGGACCTGATACTCGAGGAGGAACTTGCTGGTGTGGACATAAATTCCCTTAACCTGGCCCAGCGTGTCGAGGAGGTGTGCGCCGACCGTGTCAGTCAGGCCATCTCAAAGGCAGCCGCGGCGACGGCTGCTGCTATCAGTCAGGAGAAGCAGCGTCTGAAGGCAGAAGAGGGCGAGACGCCGTCTCGACCGCGCTTTCTGCCGCCTCCTGAACCTATTTGCCGCCTTCGTGTTGACACGAGCGGCGGCTTTGAAAGCTTCAGTATTCTACGATTTGGCCAGAAGTTTGTAGGTCGAGTCGCTAACCCCAAAGTAGGTTTTCATTCACCTTCATACCTTCTTGTGTATGTTAGTTAACATCCACTTCCCCTCCCCTTATCTGCCAATTTTTACTCAAGTACGGTGTTATTCCGTATGAGTAAGCCTAACTGCTTTGAAGCTCGATGACCCCAAATCATTTTCAGGGAAGCTGACTATCGATGCAAGCAGGAACGGTAGTTAAATAAGGATCTTATATTTCGATACGAGCGAAAATGCGAGTCCCAAAATGTCATTGAGAAGAAGTAGACCCGATCGCTGAGACAATAAATTTTTTTCGCCTGACGTTTCGGATTCCAGCTTGAACCCATCTTCAGACACAGCATCGGATAAGGGTAATTATTACACAGGAAGTTGTAGGGTTTGCAGGATCCAGTTGCTTTACTAATGCATACCCATGACAATCAACGGCTTCTCCTTCATCGAAGATGATTGCCCTTTGGTACGCTAATTGCTTGATGGTCGGTATTCGGGTCGTTGTCTGCTGCAATTTCATCACCCGTGTTGGAGTTTGGCGTGATGATGGCTCGGCCACCTAACTCACCGGCATTAGCGTTGGAAAAGTTTTTTGCCTGTGCGCTCCGCGAGTGGCTGATTGCTTTGGCCAAGCTGTCTCAGCACCGAAAATGGCTGCGGAGGGCATTGCAATTATTAGACGTGGCCCCGTTAGCCATGATTCAACCAAATCGCGGCTCATTTGATTGTCACCTCGCGAGAATTTCGGTCTCATCGAACTTGAATGTGTGGCTGGGTCTCGTCGAATTATTCGACCTGAGAATTGACGTCATTTTTCCGCACTGCTGTCGTGTGTTTGGCGATTCGCGTCCGGAGCAGTATCCCAGCTTCTCCGTCGTAGTTGCTTTGACCGCAGCTGCACCAGGTCTGATTAACAACGCCGGATGTTTCTTGTCGTGGTGGTAGGTCCTTTGATTTCATTACCTGATGCCTAATAGTTGTCTCCGACCTGTGTGCGACTCCATCTTCAAGTTGTGCACGAAGGCGGCTGGCTGCCTCCGAGACGTTTTTGACGTATTGACTCGTTCGCCAAAATTCGGGGTCGCTGCGATTTTGTTGCTCATCTCGTTTGCACCTTCACCGGTTGACGAAACTACGTGGGTAGCTATTTTCTCAGAACACCCGTCGAATATTTTGCGATTCTGGTTCACTGCCGTGCGCCTCAACACGCCGATATGACGCCTTTACGCAACTGTTGTTGAGGTTCGGTATTTGCATCGCATTTCTTGAATTCCTGAACACTTTGGCCTTTAGACCACCACAATCTTTGCTGCAGACGAGTACATAGAAGAAGACCAGCTAGTCGGTTTCTTCCTTTTGCATCGTAAATTTTATGTTCGGACGTGAGCATCTGATCCCTTTCGATGACGCGAAAGTATCATCCGCATATTGAGTCCAGAATGTTGGTTTGTGGTGTTGGAAAAACACCGACTCTAACCGTTTTAGGCCCGCCCCGGATCTCATGCTGTCTCTGTAGATGGGTTAGAGCTGGAATCTGAAACGTCAGGCGATATGCGTATGTGTAATATGTGTAACTACGTTATTATTATATACTTGGCTACTTATGCGAGGGTTATGTGTTAGGGTTGGGGTAAGTTTTAGGGTTAGAGTTAGTTTACAGTTGGCCATGACGCACCGGTTTTTAATTGTGTGTTGCCTCGTGAACTGAATCAGTTTACTTAAACAATGTTCTGCTTGTTTACTGCTTTTCATTATTTCTTCCTCAACACCTCCCTACTTGTTGCCCTTTTCTCCACTCATAAAACCCCTAAGTATCACCATTTTCATATTAAAAGAAATCTCGCGTGTGGGTTTACAAAGTGCTTACAGAAAGTAAATCCTTCCCGCCGGTTTTAGTAAGCAGTTGAAAGGAAGGAGACGCGATCTTTGGTATAAGAATTTTATTTGTCTGACGTTTAGGAGTCTCAGTCGAACGCACCACCACAGACAATCCCGGATAAGGGTGATTGACGCCCAGGGGAGATGCAACCGCATGCCTACCACACTTGCTTTAAATTCCGGAAATACTCGCACGATGAAGCTGTTTTATACTGTGTGTATGTAACTGAATACTACTTATGTGGATGCAAACATTGCGGGTAAGTTGCTAAAGGTTAACTCGAATGTATAAACAACGGGCCGGAGCTGAAAATGCGTGTCGCAAAGATTTCGCTCCATATTCATCCGCCAGTAGCAAGCTGGTGGGTGGACAGAATGGGATCGAGTGAGATCCTAGCCACACCAGTGAGGGGCACGCGCTTACTTGACTTCTATATATACCTCACTGCATAAGGCATATGACGTACTGATGATCGGTAACGACCGTGAAACAGCTGTCTACGTCTTGCCTGTTGCATACTTAGCACCCAAACTGTGTATTATATGTGGCATGTGTCCTATGACTCAACGTTCGTTTATCGCCAGTAGCAAGCTGGACGGCGGACAGAGTGGGATCGAGGGCCATCCTAACCACGCAAGTGAGGGTCACGCACTTACTTGACTTCCACTGATTTCTGCCGAAATTATAGTATTTTTAGAGGTTTCCTTGTCGTTCAAGCTGTTCGTTCATCTAGGAGCACTGCACAACCTCCGTTTTACATTTTAATCGCACGATGGTCTAACCGTTTCAAGCGACGAGGACTATCTCTCTTCTGAAAGCGCAAAGCAGGCTTGTGAGTGAATTGGTCGACATTGAAGCGGACCTTGTCTGTATCCGTCTCGTTTCCTATTGCAAGGCCCACCGTACGCCACTGTCGAGGTGGATTGCTGATCACCAGACATAGATGTGGGCCTAGTGGGTGATGAGGTTGAAGCCATGTATACGCACTCCAGGTGGATCCCAAACCTAATGAAAGTTACAGTGCGATAAATACGTTGAGGAGCCATTGCAACCTGTCCGCCAGCCCCAAGTCGAAGTCAGTTATGTCGTAAGTTGGCAGCCTTTCGAACCACGGCTAGCAGCAGATTTTGTTGAGTAGAGTAGGTAAACGAAGCGCTGGATTGGCTCCGAACTTTCCTCCTTATGCACTACGCCTGCCCGGATGAGATTTGGCGTAGCGACCGATGTGACCTAAAGTTGCCACAAACTCGCATCGATCTTACAGATTTGAGAGGTGTGGAATAATAGCTATATTTAGAAGGAAGAATTGCAGTCTGACCCTCCTTTCAAGGGAACGCTGATGAGTGCGTCCATCGTCGTAGTTTTAAGCTCGTCACCAGGACGGGTGCCGCTTCGTCTCCTTTTTCTCCTATTCTATGAATCAGTGGCTAGGTATATGTTGGGAGCACGCACGTACGGTAATGGCCAAAAGCTCACGCTGACTCCGTACAACCTTAAAAAGGTATGGCCTCCGTGTTGGTCTATCGCATTAGCATCGCGGCCCCCTTACTCGCACACTGTGATCCGTGACGGATTGGGTTCATCGCGTGCGCACTTAGTTCACACCCCCTCCCCGACCTTTAGCACTTGCCGTCCGAAAGATTGCGTTAACCGGTCAGCTGTATTCAACAAGGTGTGCTTTTCAAGCAAGAATTAATTACTTTACGATTGTGGCAGTTCTTACAAACTTGCATGCATTTTTTACTCTGGCGTAGTAGATTATGTGACCTCAAAACACAGCAGCAAAAATACCAGTATTTAGTTGTACAGACGTAGCGATATCTACGCAGATTGCACACTGGCACAAAATTGGTGTAAAAACCAGCCTATTTGAATACCACAACAATTAATCTCTTAGCGCAAATCGAATAGAAGTGAGAGCCAGTAATTTCGCTTCCGTTCAGGGTATTAGAAGCTTGAGTATCTGTTGGCGAAGTAAGCCAGCGTACTGGCTGTAAAAATTAGGTTGAAAACGCCCTTCTATGTTTTAAAACCCAGTACAAATATCAATGTTTTGATTGTAGTTTAATGAAACTTGAGATGAGATCTGACATCTTGTTGACTGCTAATTTGATAGTACATGGGTCGACGAAACGGGTTGCGTTATTTTACTAGGTCAAAACCGGAGGCCGACTAGACGTGTGGCGTACATTAGCCACTACAATCGATCTCATCAGCTATCGGTTTCACTCGATCTCACTAATGAGTATTTTCACATCTTTCCGTTTCTCCTCGACTTTCATGATCTCCACACCGCCTACCGGCAAAAAACTTTGGAGTGACGTTACCTTGATCTCGCTCGAAAAACATACCCGTTCAGGATTTAATTTTTTACAAACTCAATGCAACATGCATGGGGAATTTTCAAACCAGAAGTTTTCGTTTTAGTTCTACTCGCTTACACTGTGCACATCTGGAAACATGAATAGTATATTCGTTCAATCAAAAGACGGTGGTGGCTCTGTAGCAATAAGCTCATAGCATAAACATTTTTTTATTTGGTCACCTAGGATTTGCCTTCGTGGCTTGCTCTCTTCATTCGATTGCTCAACATGATCTGCGGTATCCTGTAACAATGGACTCACTTCTCGAGCAAAACCTTCAGTCCTCCTCCTCCCCTACAGACTCATTTGGTTTTATTAATAATATTTTTTAATTAAGGCAGTTAATTATCTATTTTTTGATCATTTATGCACTTCTCCTACTGCTAAATGCACAACATACATTGCTTCTCATGTAAAGCTAGGATCTCATCAAATTCAACCGAAATCGTGAACGCGCGGCGAAACCGCTCTGGTCCAGCAAAAGAGGGTGACATTGCCGTGGCATCAACAGCAGAATCAGAGGCCAAGAGCGTCGGACTTTCGGTGGACGATGTGGAGACCCTGGTCTGTCGTATCCTCGCCTCTAACAAGAATGTGAATTTGCGCATGTTCACTGATGCTGAACTGAGCAAGGGCTTGCGGCACTTCGTCGACCAGATCGACGGTAGTGGAATTAAGTCCGTGGTTGATGCCGTGGTCGCCAGTACTCAGGGTCACCTGTGCGTGCATCAGTGCACCGAGGATCGAGTCGCATCTGAGGTCTCCCGCTACATGCTTACTCGGAAGCGCGAGGCCTCCCTTAATGGAGGTGAGAGTGTATTTTGTCCGTTCTGATCCGTTCGCACGTTTCCTTATGAGCACGCTTGGTTGTGCTGGTCCCCAGTTTGTGTCGCTTCACGTGAATACGAGTCAATTTTTACTACCCGACCACCTTGTTTGGGAATTTAAGAAATCTTCGTATCTAAGCTAATCCGCTGGAAGGCCGCCTTAACTACGTCCACCTTTGTCTTCAGTTGGCCATTTAAATGTCTTTCGCCGGCCAGCTACTGAACAGTAGTCGTGGGGGAGAGAGTTAAAAGCTTTCATAGATGACAGCACCAGGGAAAATATAGTTTAGTTCTGTTTGACCATGAAGAGGAGGGGGGGGGGGGGGGGGGGGGGTGGAGGGGAATCTGTCAGTAAGCAATGCTGACATTTTGTCACTGTAAGGCGACGTAGCGGGATGGGGGTACGGACAAGTAGGGTCAAGGAAGCTTGTGAGCACAAAATTGGGTTATTTGGGTTGGGTTGAGCACAAAATTGGGTTGGTTAGCCTTGTAGCCACAGCCTCCGCTGTCGCATGTATCCACTTGTGCAAGTGTCTCGCCCTTCCTTTATATATGATGTGAATTACTTTGTTGACCGCTGCCCTGTGACCGCTTTCAACCAGATGAGCCACAACTGTGCTAGAAATAAACTTCTCCGTGCTTTGCTTTAGCCAGTCTAGATGGTGTTCTCGCATCCGCCTGGCTAGGCACCTTGTTGCTCGACCAATGTAGCCTACAAAGTGGCCTTAAATTGTTCGATACTTTTTAAACAATTTCCATCTTTCGGTGTAACAAAGAGAGCCTCTACCGTTTGTGAAGGGTAGCGGTCGTCTTGTAAGACTTTAATCGAGGGAAGTAGTCTGTGATCAAAGTCCCACCTACGTAAACAGGAAGTGGTGTTCCCTGTAAGCGCCTTAACTACTCTCTCACGCATGTGTTTTTCACACGTGATCTGTGAGTGCTATATGGGAATCGTCTTCTTGTCTGATATGACGCAAACTGTGCCTTCCGATCATTGCTTTTCGATCGATTTCCCACCGATTTGCCCTACTTATTCGTTTCCTCCCAGGCAAAACTATGATCAGTTGACTGAATCTATACTGCTAGTTAAGAAGTAGAATTACTACCCTGGCGTTTCCATGCCAATTTTGTAGTCATGTGTACACTGAGCGCATTCCTACCACCAGTGTTTATATTGCCCTGTAATTTCCTTCAAATTCCATTCGCCTGTCATTCGAGATGACTGTCAATGTGGGTGTTTGCGGGCTGAATGATCAGTCGACTTCCTAATTGACGTTGATGGCAACCTTCAGTTCTCAAACTATGCCCGTCTGGGGCCTGACCGATTTTACATTGATTTTATCTGCTCAGCAGGTTCCATTCTCCTGGAGCATTACATGAGTAGGAGGCTACGATATAATTTCTTGGAGGTGGCAGATCTGTACGTCCATTCATCGATTTTTAACGGAGCCTCAAACACTTGCAGCCAGTTCCTGTTCGTTCGTGGAAATCCAGAATATGGGGTCATTTCTCACATTTCGGTCTGTGGAGGGTGTTCCCGATGCTTTTCTATTCCTTTATCTGATTTATTTTTGTGTCGAGATTGACGTTTCAGTTTCAGAACACCTACCATTTACATTCTTCAACGAATTTTTCGGGGGGCCGTGTACATATCAATGTCAAACGGCAACGTCCGTGAAAAATAACGTCCTAAATTTGCCACTTGTCCCAAATCCACCTTCTGGCCGGTCTAATCTGCCACTCCTTGAACTGCTTTCTATTTTGGGCATTCGAATCTTGCATTCTCGGGGTTTCAGCAGAAATCGTATCTGACAATTTCTTCGAACTTCATGTACTTATCATGTGCTTTTGTAGCGGTTCTTTAAATGAGCTTTCCGTCATTTCTTCATTAAAGTAGGTCTGTTGCGTCGGTTACTTGTGTGTCGCTTTCCTTGCCTGTTGTTGCGTAGCGCAGTCGACAAACGACGGCATGAATAACATACGACAGTTCGACCGTCGTAGTTCGACGATGTCCACCGTATGCTACACAGAAGGGTGGTGCAGGAACGGTGAATTCAGTATGGATTAGTTTTAAGTCATAGTAGCCTTGCGCTGCAGCTACCGCACTCTCTCCTCCTCCCTCACCTATGCCCGGTGTCATGACAGAGTCAAGAAGACCGGAGATGGGAGAGGGCGCAGGTGGCTTGCGCAGCCGGGGCCCCTAGGCCCTGACCGCCTCTAAACGTGCCACCACCCCCATCTTCGGTATTTGTTATGGGGGCGTCACCCGAATAACGCCTGCCGTGCCCTGATGTGGCCCCCGTGTTGGTTCAACGCGGCCCGTTTAGGCGGCCCTAGTACCCCCTACACCCCGCATGAACAACAAAATCCTTGCAGACTGCCATCTGAAAAATATTCCTTAACTGAGAACTATCTCATTCCAACGTCATTATTTACCACGGACGCGCTGGCGGGATCAGCGCATGTTGACTTTCGTCCGATAATGACAGTAGTCGAAAGAAACTGCACGGTCTCTAGGCCTAACCCCACTCCTTTTATCAGTAGCCTTTTCAAGACGCAGTAGTGTCGAGGTCTCAGTATATTTTACGAGTGCCCATGGTAGCGCTAACAGAGTTTTGTTCCCAAACTTCACTGAATTCTGTAAGGTATTTTTATGCAAAAACGCAATCGATCGCGTTTTAGTGGAACTGTCGCTGCTCTTCGTCGGAATTATCGGCCTTCCCATTTTGCAGCTTCACTTTGCAAAGGATCTCTCCTCTATCAGTCGCCCATGGGCGTTTAACATATTCGGCGGCTAGGCTGTCAGACAAGCCGTATTTCCCAGGGTCATTCGATGAAAACTTTAGAAGGTTATTGCTTTCCTCTCTTCCTGATTTTCACTGAGAGCCTGCTCTCCAGTTCAGCCTTAAGCATTCCATTAAGCGTCTTCTGTAACCATCGCAGAAGGGACCACCAGAAAATAACAGTATATCTGCTAGCATCCGTAGTGGTCGAACTAACCTCTGTCCCCTGTAGCCACTCGTTAGCATTGACAGGAACAACTTCCTCCCTTAAAACAGGTTATTAATGTCTTGAAGACTTCTCGTATTTGATATCATCTGCAATATAAGGGTTTATTTATTTGATGCAGTTGGGAAAAACTTGGCGGCCTCTGTGGCACTGGACCTCATGACAGAAAGTATAAGGGCTGAGTACAGTCAATGCACTAACCACCCTGGCCTGGTAGTCATCTGGTGAATTATAGATTGATTGCTTTGGAAAGCCTGTTTGGGCAATCAGCTTAATGTGTCAGAATTGGTGAATTTCATACGTTGCAGTAGGTTGGATGAGTAGCTTGATCCAGGTTGGATTTACCTCACGGGGCTCCCAGTGAGAACTCGTAACTCGGGTGGTTAAAGCGTTAGATGTACTCAGGCCTTGCCCTTGCTGTCCTGGGTTCTATTCCCATCGAGGCTGCCGCGTTTTTCACACTGGGGTCGAACGAATTTTTTAAACCTGCCACAAGCACCTATAGGCTTAAAGTTTTACTTTTTAGTTGCAAATTTTTTCATTTTTCGCCCTAACACAGGATCTTGCTAATAATTCATTCAAGTCAGCCAGTTGGAAAAACGATACTCAGCCTTATAAATGAGGTCTACACAGTGTCATTGCACAGAAATACACGCGACTTTCGACTCCAAGGTTTCTGCGCACCTATTACTTGCCGTCACAAGTTCCATTTGAACACAATCCAGACGGTGACAGCACTTACTGGATTAAACTTCTTTTCCTCCCCTAACGGTCTGCATCTTGTGTTATTTGGCATAAATCCAGACTCGAATTTTCCTATGATACTCGCTTTATCTGACCAAATTCCTAGTAAAATGCCGACCTTGGGTTTGACCTGAAGTAAACTAAGTCAGGTTTTAAGTCTGATTCCTCAAACCACTTAATATTTGCCTTTGCTCTTATTTTCTTTTGTTTCCATGTTGTAGGGGCATCTGCTTACGCTCAGTCAGTGGCGACCGTCTCTGATCCCGACAAGGCATCAACCCCAAACAGTACGGCTGTTGATTTGGTAACTCCTTTTGTTGAATCAGATTATTTTTCTGTGAAAGTCAAGATATTTTTGTAACTATCATCCTAAACTTTCGCACTGACAGTTTCCACTGAGTACTCTAGCTCCGGTGTCGCCACACCACTGAAGATTGACAACCTTAGTGCATTCCTTCAATTTTTTATGCGAATCGCTCCTCTTCGTTTTTATTTCTTTTGTCCAAGCCGACGCGTGGCACCGCTGTGTCGAATACGACGGATTTGTTTAAAATACTATAGTCGTGCGCAAATATACAGTAGATAATCAACGTCATGAATTATTAACCGAAATTCTGAAATGTGTTTTCGATTAGAAAAGACTACCTTAGTAGAGTTGTTTTGGTAATCATCTTAAAGCATAATTCCAGAATATTTCAGCCCCGCCAGGATGCTAGCTCTTGAGAATGCTTTTTGCGACTGCCTTCAGAAACTACTTATAGTCAAAAATCAGTACCTGAGTAGTACGCATTTTAGTCTTTCATTTTCAACACTCTTATAATAGAAAACATGCATTGACCTATTGTTTCTTCTACTAATTTACTAGTAAATTTCGTCTCCTTCGCAGTTCGTGTGTGAAGAAAGGGTATCTTTCGTTTTAGTCGTACAGATGTAGGCCTGAATTATAAATAAGTAAACGTATTGCTAAATAAACTACAGTTGATATTAACAGGGAAGATTCATTTGTAAAGATATTGAAGATTTTCATTGAACTGTCAAATTGTTGGGACAGTTATTTTTCACTGAATATGGTTATGCGCTCTAGCTATACGTTGCTTTACACCACAAAGGAGCCTCACTGGCCCATCGCATGCCTGTTTTGAATCTGCATGAGTCCTTAAAGGTTAGCGTATGTGCGTGTGGTACGATTTAGGCGGAGCTTCACGCCATATAAATCACCACGTCAATTCTCCTCTCCAGTCGCCTAATACACCACTAGGGCATGGAATAGGCTGTTAGGAGGCTAACCTTCATCATGAAAATTCAATGCATTCCTAACTTCACTTGATTTGGGAGGCTGCTAACTGAAGCGTTTATGCGGTTCTGTTGAAGACTGGCCTCGGTGCCCCCTCCATAATGTGACCTTTATGGCAATTTCAACTGTGTGAAATCCGGAACCACCATTTCCTTTAGAAGCCCGTTTCATATAGACTAGGAGATTAGGCCGTTTATGGCACGCGCAAGCGCGCATCTGCCGTGGTCGATGTTTTAACATCCGTTTCCCTCTAGACCATTTCACGCGCCATTCAAAACTTCACCCTGTGGAGGGTGTTCATCTTCATTGCTTACGTCGGACGAACTATTGGTTTTGAACCTGAGCAGAGATATTGAGTTTAAAAACTTATCCAGAATTCGCTGCGTATTTCTACAATCAACATTCCGCCGTTCTGTTTCAAACTTTGCAGTCGCTTCTATTTTTACAGGAGAAGGAATGGGATACAAGAAGTACTGTCCTAGTACGCCGACCGATGGTACCCTCCGACTTCTCCCCTCGGATCTTCGATGGCGACAGCGAAAACAAGGAGGCTGAGGAGCTGGGAGGTGACTCTGATCAGGACCTAATTAACCAGATCAAGGATGTGGAATACGATAGCACAGAGGATGGGAGTATAGCCTCTGAGGCCAGTTCGCTGTCAGGACGGACTGGAGCCCGTGTTGCTACAACTCGGGGCTCAAGGCGTGGTGCTGATCGACAGTCGAGGCAGTTGGACTCCCTCCTGGCTGATGTACCGGATGCGCGCGTTAGTCGTGCCGCTGCCGGCGGGCGCGTCCGCCGGCCGCGCGGTGCTCGCGGTGCCACCGGCACTCGGAGGGGGGCGCCACGCAGGCGAGGCGGCGCCTCACAATCTAGCCTCATGCCAGATTCGGAGGACTCCGACGATGGCAGCCTGTCTTTCGACTTCCGCCGTAAACGGGGCAAACTAAGCTGAGTCAAAAATAATCAGCTTTGTTGCCCTTCTCTCGGTCCATGCGGTCGCTGTTTGCCCAAGAATTACAGGACACCTTTTTATAATTGTTGAAAACCCTTTTATACTCCCCAATATAACTGCAGATTTGAAGTTTTAGCCAGTCTTGACGCCTACTTGTTTTGTAATGCGGGTCTTGCCCTTACGTGTGTGCTTGTTCGTAACCGCTTCTGAAAATGGATGGCTGTCGAACAATAGAAGTATATTGGGCCAGATTAGGGCATGGCAGGCGTTAAACAGGCTGAGCATCCATGAGAAATTCCGAACATGGGGGTTGGTGGCACACGTAGGTGCAGGCTTATGCCGTACCAGCCAATCTTGTCATTTATGACTACCACTCTGTGGGATCTGATTCAGGCGTGGCGGCCCGGTCAGGAGCGTCTCCGGCCGCGCCACCACCTGCGCCTGACCTCGCCTCCGAACTTATTGATTCTATCTTGACACCGAGCTCAGGTGGGGGAGAAGGAGAGAGTGCGTTAGATGCATCGCAAGTCTACTATCACTTTAAATAAATTACGCGCAAGTCACCGTCCCTGCACCACCATGCTGTGGAGTATACGGTGGGCATCGGCGTACTACGACGGTCAAACTGTCATTGGGTCATTACCGGCATCGTATTCTTTGTTTTTTTTATAGGGAGCCGTTTGTGCCGATCCTCGGTCTCATCACGTTCGAGTTAATGATACGATGGCGAGTAAAAGTTTCATCGCAATGATCGCAGACGCCTTGGACAGATCTTAAAAGCACTAGGGTGTATAACTGCGAGAAACTTAGAAGCCCGGTTGTAAGACTTTCACAATCTCAGTATTTGACTCTGGCTCAAGCTCTACTAGGCGTTTTTCTGTCTATTTAAGGTAGAGGGGACAACAGCTCTCCTGGACATATGAAATTCCTGGTGCCTAGATAAAGGTGCGCCTATATTTTTTGATATTTTGCACGGCATGATCCTGATTTCGCATGTTAAACTCAATTCTATTACGCATAATACCTTTCTGCAGCGGATTTGGTGTAACTGACCTACAGGGGGCCGGGGGGCAAGACCGAATGCGCAGGATTCAAGATCCTGCTAGACAATGTTGGATCAGCTTTTGCACTGAGCCCTGTCGCCCCCCGTAATTCATGAACGCAGGACTTGGGACAAACGGTCGTGGACCCCTGAGGTGGTCAACCAAGAACGCGCCTAGCTCTCTTTCGGATAACCTGGGATACTGTTGCAATATGTACATACCATTGTTCCCTATTTTTCCTTCATTTTCAGCGAACGCAGCCCAACATACACAACTGTTGGGGTCTGACCGATTTGATCTCCGTACACGCAGGTTTTAATGGTGATTGCGATGATTAAAGATTCAGCGTCACCTTCGGCGTCTTACAAAAACACCAAACAAAAAAGGCTACAACGAATGCGTCCCTACTCCACATCTGGCAAAAGCATGACTTAAATGTTTTTGACATTATTCTCAAAACAGAAAGTACTTTATCATGGTCGAGTTCTTCTGATCAGAGGTACGTTTCAAGATTTCTTCGATTTCTTCAACGTCGCTGGATCAGTTAAACTTATTCGGCTACTTCATTCGAGGTGCTCTATCCTTTAGGTCCTTGTGACTTGAAGGTCGCGGAACGGCATGGGTAGCGTAGTCGTAGCCCAGTTAGCCAGCGTCTGGTCGAATGCACGTACAGAATTTTAGAGCATTTAATGAATGGTCCGGTCAGGCCAAATGCCATGCTGTCTATCAGGGAGGGGCTGCGGGATGCCGTGACTGTCTCTGAGGATGGGTTCGAGAGAGAATCCGAAATGTCAGGCTAATAAAGCTCTTTTTCCAGCGATCGTGTCTCCTTCTTCGCGATTAGTAAACTGTGAATTTGGCTTAGTGCATTCTCGGAGTTCCGCTCCACAGACATTGGCATAGCTAGAAAATGTAAATTGCAACGAGTTCAGTGAGACCTCGGCAGTGGTGATCTCCGCTTTTGATTTTTCAGACTCACAATTCCCAAGCCCCAGTCATTACTTATAGCCTAATCTTTCCCTGTTTTTTCAAGGAACATCTTGTTGGGACGCCAATGTTGACGTGAATTTGTCAGGAGTGTCTTTTGCTGCTGGAACCATCTTACAGTCCAACTCTGGCATCATATTAGTGGGTAGAGCTGGTGCAAGACCTACGCTGGATACGGGTGCAAGTCCGCTGACGGTTGGTCACTGCCTGGTTCTCAGCCAATCAGAGCTCAGTTGGCTGGATTCGCGTGCGTTGCGTCTAGCGGGAAGCCGCAGAAGACGGGAAAGGCGTTACTCCGAAGATCATGGATTTGTAGGTGGTGAAATCCAAGATCGGAGCTGTAGCTTAACAACAGACAATAGTAATTCCGCAGAGATTGCGCATTTTCAAGCTCAGAATACTAGGCTCTAGAAAAGGTTCAAGGGCTTCAGTTTCTACGAGTAGTCCAGCCTGTTGACTTCTTTCTACTACTGCTACTACTACTACCTACCAGTTCGACCGTTGAGTGCAACAATGTCCACCGTGTACTCCACACATGGTGGTACAGGGATGGCGACTTGTAATGCATCTACCTCACTCTTTGTTTCACTTCCGCACCCACCTGCGCCCGATGTCAAGACAGAGTCAAGAAGACCGGAGATGGGAGATGGTGCAGGCCCACACACTGTAATTCACCACAAACAAGAACACAACAAGTGGGGTGGCTCGGATCACAGCTGAGTGGGAGTGCCATGGCCACCATATTAAGGAGCCATTGTAGCCTGACTCTCAGTTCGGGGGACCGAGTGATCCCGTCAGCTGGCAGGTTTCCAAGGCGTGCTTTTAGCGCAACGTAGTTGTTTCAAGCGCGTCAGATTTTTTATAGCAGAGAATATGTGCTGAGACCTTTGAGCTCACTCTCACCCATCCCCAGCATCAGGCCACCGTCCGAGCCGGTGAGTTTTCTGATGCGAGTGTGTGCAATGGTTGACAGGGCTGGCGAACCCGACTGCGCGCGCCACAGTACAACATGATCACCTTAATACCCACATTTGGATTACCAAAATTAAGGGTGTTAGAAGGAGACATTGTCAGTTGATTACCAGTTCACTGCTTAGCCACTCAATACACTAAGCTGACAGCGTTGTCTGGTATAAATCATCAGTTTGCAGCCTTTAAGGCAATGAATTTTCGTAGGAAGTAGGCTTCCGCTTCCTGAAAATCGCAAGGCTCTGTTACTTGAAGAACATGTGGTCTGAAGTGAACTGCACCACAGTACTGACTGGAACTAGGTCTACTTGGCCGTGCTCTCCGAGATGTGACGTATCCGCAAGCGTCGGGTTGAGAACTTGAGTTTACTCGACTATCCATCTCCAGCCTGTGGGAAGGCCCCTAGGAACTCGGACTTCCTCCTTTATCTGTCATCAGTTCCCAGATATTCATGTTGAGACACATTCTTAAATTCCGCCAACAACCAACGGACGCCTGTTCTTTTGACTTGGCTGCTACGTTCTATTCCGTCCATTGCGAGTCCCTGTGGCAGATAATGGCACTGGGTGGTATACCGGCAAAATAATTTCCATTATTAAGGCCTACTATCACAATCAGCACTGCGCAAGTTAGGGTTCGTAACAGTCTCTTCCAACTGTTCGGTATTAGGTCCGACGTTCGAGAAGGTCGTATCCTGTTGCCCGTTTTCTTCAATTATGTTATTGACGAAATTCTCGGGAAGGCCCTACATGAAGATGACGGCTTTTAGTTTGCACCCGGCGCCGGCTGAATGATCTCAATTTCGCCGAGTATATCGTCCTGCTAGCTTTCAGCTTGAGTGATTTGCAAGCACGAGTGAATTAGGTCACTAAATCGGTCGGTTTATCCATATACGCTGGGAAGGCGTGTTGTTAACCTGTATCCTCGAACAGGAGAAGGTACCTTCTGAGGTTATTGGCAGTCAGTTTGAAGCAGGCTGTTTCGAATACCTCGGGACAAGGCTGCTGCCGACTAGGCAGAGGAAGGACAACATTATCCACCGAACCAATACTCTTCGCCGGATTTTTTGTAAGCCTTGGAAAGAGCCTATGGATCGAAGGCATCAAAATCGCAAGGATATCCCAGGCCCTGAGGTGGTTTGGGTACGTTCTCCTTCGTTCACGTCCCGAGTTCACTGTTTTTGCCCTCAATCTGACACCGGAATCCACTTGGAGGCGTCGAAGATGTGAGCAAATCTAAACCTAACTCGACACAATTCGTCAGGGCATGGAAATGGTTCCTGGACCATAGGTATTCGGCGAAGAAAGTGGGTTGAACCGTCGAGATTTACTGCCGCAGATCGCCACGTCTGTAGGGGTACAGTCCGTGAAAGCATCGAGGTCGGCTAGATCAGGCATGATCACAGTCGTTTCAAGTAAAAGTACCCAAACGTGGATAAATGGGAAGTTTTAACAATCGGACCAACATATGTGGCAAATTACTAATATCTATATTCTTTTCCACCACAACGGTGACTGAATTTTGATACCAACGACAACTAACATGCTAGACTCTGTATAACCACATTAATCAGTAGAAACGCACTGCAGGGAGTTTAGACAGAGTGATTACTTCTGAGCTTGATTACGTCACACCAGTACCCAAACAACTTTTAGAAAAGAGCAGACGATGCGAAACAAAAGGGGCCAATAACAACGGAACAGAGAGCTTGACAAGCACAGAATGTATTGGCAGCGTCTAAGTACGATGTTTATTTCCTGCGAGCCCTCAGAATCGGCGTTGCTTTCAAGCTAATGCAATTTTTGCCAAATCAACGCAGTCGAAATGGTGAGACACCAAGTCGGTGGAAAAGACGAAAGTCCTGTCTCGGGTGGAAACCAACAGACGCACCTTCAATTTTGATGAAGCCTCAATATTTTCCGGGGAATGACCAAGCAGATGTTGGAGACCGGGGACACCGTTGCGCTTTTCACAAATAGTCGTTTGACCACACTGGAAGACAAGTCCAGAGGTCAGAGTTGTCGGTATTTTGATGCAGTTTGCAGTGCCCGTGCAGACATTGAGGAGACCATTGTTAACAGTCTAACCGCGGATTGTAGTTGTGCTAAAAAGCCTAAATCCCTCGCCCTGAAACTAAGCCGAAGATACACTGTATGCAGCGTGTGACAGTTGTTACGATACCATCCAGCCTTGCACGATAGCGAACGGTTAAGGTACGACCAGCAGTTTAAAAAGCCCAGCCATCAACACTGGTAAATAATGTGAAATGTCCTAGTTGGCCTATGATGTAACATGAACATTACACAATTTTCACCAGATTCGTCTTCACACCACTGCGGCAGAGGAAACAGATACCATACTACAACAACAACAACAACCCAGTGAGTTAAACTTTCAACAGGCCGACAATGCTGATGCCGTAAGCGTTTGCACGTCAGTCTTGGAGAACGTAAAAGTTTCGGAGGACGCACGAATTTACTCGCTGTACCAAGTGAGAATACCTGAGCCAGTTCATATTTAAAGCTGCCTCTTCTCACAGCCACCACGAAGGCGATCTCACCTGGAGAATTTCGTTAATCTAAGAAAGGAAGCTTGCATCCCTGAAAGCCAAATATGTTCAGAAAGAAGGATACCAGACGGCTCAGTGCTCGTGGTCTCTTCCTCAAACTCGATGTGCTCGAATCCCTAGCCTCTGAGCAGAATCCACACATAATTGCATTGACAGAGACGTGGCTAACTGAAGAAATAGGCCTTAGCGAAGTCAGTGTCAGGGGCTACCACATGTTCCGTAGTGACAGATTCCAACGAAGAGTCGGAGGCGTGGCATTTTACATATTCCAAGACCTTTTCTCCTCGCAGAGGGAAATTTCCGACGAAGTACTACGAAGGTATGAAATAATTTCTTGCAAAATTAGAATCAAACAATTGCCGACGCCTAGCCTATGCGTTGTGTACCGGTCTCCTAGCTGTCCAATCTCAACTAAGCCGAGAATATCACCTTGCTAGCTTCAAATTTGCGTGATTTTAGTGTATGCTGTCACGGGGGAATGAAATCCCTAAGTCAGTTACTTTATCTATAACCACTGGGAAGACTAGTGTTGTTAAGATGAATCCCTTACCAGTATAGGACACCTCTGTTAACTTCAAGTAGACAGTTTCAAATATCTCGGGACAAGGCTGCTGCCGAATGAACAGAGTAACGACGACATTGTCCCGCAAATCGACGCTGTTCACCGGGATTTCGAAAGTATTAGAAATTATCCATGTATCCGACGCGAACAAATCGTAAGTATATCCCAGGCCCTCAAAGAAAGACGGCTGAGGTTGTTTGGATACGTTTTTCGTCATTCACCTCGGGTGGTCACAGTTTCTGCCCTCAATCCGGCACCATTACACACTTGGAGGTGTCGAGTAGGGGATCAAATCTAAACGTGGCTCGAGACAATTCGTCAAAACATGGAAAAGGTTTCTTAACTTTAGGTATTCGGTGTCGTCACGAGCGATGAAATTGGGTTGAACTGTCGAGATTTACTCCTGCGGATCGGCACGTGTGGAGGAGAACAGTCTATGACAGTATGGAAGTCGGCTAGATCAGGCATAATCGCAGCCGTACCCGGCACAAGTATCAAAGCCTCCGGAAGCGGATAATTTTTGGAAAGCTGAACAACTCAGGTTTCGACCTACCAATACCGACGACCTTGTCCACGGTAACAGTGATGAACCGTTGATAACGGCGGTAACTAACATGTGAAATCCTGCATAACCACAGTACTCAGTAGAAACACATTACAGTGAGGTTAGACAAAGTGACTAACTTCCGAGATCGTTTACGTGAAAAAAATACCCAAGCAAATATTTCCAAAGGAGCGGATGACGCGAAACAAAAGGATCAAGATCAGGGAATAGAGAGCTTTACAAGCACAGTATGTATTGACAGTGTCCGAGTACTGCGTTAATTTTCTACGATCTCTCAGGATCGCCGTTTCTTTCGCACCGATGCAGTTCGTGCCAAATCAATACCCTCAAAAAATGGTGGGACGCCATGTCAATAGAAAGGATGAAAATCCTGTCTACGGTGGCAACAAACAGACGCATCTTTGATCTTGATTAAGCCTGAATATTTTCCGGGGAATACTCGAGCAGACGCTGGAGACTGGGGAAAATTTTGCGCTTTTCACAGTGGTTTGACGGACCCTGCGACCACATTAGAAAATAGGTTGAGAGTTCACGGTTGACGGTATGTTGACGCAGCTTGCAGGACCGAGGCGGCCATTAGTGTCCGTGTAACCGCGGTTGATAATTATGCTAAAAGCCTGCATCTCTCGCCCAGAAACTGGTCACAGTCGAGAAGTCATCACTCTTGGTAGCGGAGGCCAGTTGTTATGAGACAATCCCGCCTTGCAACCGCGAACGGATAAGGTACGACCAGTAGTTTAAAAAGCCCAGCCTTGAACACCGGTTAATACTGAGAAACGTCCTGGTTGGCCTCTGATGTTGCATGAACATTACACAGTTTCAAACAGATTCTTCAACACACTTCTGCGGCAGAAGAAACAGATACCAAACGAGCCCAACTTTCAACATGCAGACAATGCTGATGCCATTGGCGTCTGCAAATCTGTCTTTGAGAATATAAAAGTTCCGGAGGACCGCACAAATTTACTCGTTTTACCAATTGAGCATACTAAAGCCAATCCATATTTAAAGCTGCCCATTATCACTGCCACCATGAAGGCGATCGTACGGTGAGCAGGTGAAGGGAACGCCAATGGGTTCGCCGACATCGGGACTCATAGCCGAGGCAGTCTTACAATAGTTGGAGTCATTGGTCGTCCGACAACACAGACCAAAAATTCTGGGCTCGGTATGTGGATGATACCTTCGACGTCATCAAACGGGATCAGGTGCTGAAATTCAAAGAACGTCTCAACGCTGTCTTCCCGGAGGAGGAAGAAAACAACCAACTGGCCTTCCTGGATGTCCTCGTTTGCCACAAAGATTGGTGTGGTCTGAAAACCAAAGTGTTCAGGAAAGCAACACATACGACAAAAAAAGTGAACTTCAACAGCAACCACCCAATCAGTCACAAACGCCGTTAAGTAAGGGCGCGTCGTGACGCACTGCAGTAGAATGGAAGACAAGGTTTCTGAAGTACACCATCTTCAACGGGTACTGATAGCAAATGGCTACCAGCGCAATTTTGTCAACCAGCGCATATGCAAACGACACGAGAGACCAAATACAGCCGGCCCTAAATTCTGGCGATCTCTTCCGTACGTGAGGAACACATCGGAAGGCGTCAGTCGCCTTCTCACTCCACTTGGAGTAGCCAGAGACAACCATCAGACAGCGAGTCATGAGGCCGAGAGACTCGCTGTCACGGCAGGTAACGTCTTGCGTCGTTTACCGGGTCTGATGTAGTTTTGGACAAAATATCTACCTTGGAGAAATCGAAAGATTACCCCGGACGCGAATGGCCGAGCACGCGGATGCGGTGAGGAAAGACGCTGGCCATATTTTTAGGATTGATGAGGCCACACTCCTCGCAAGAGGTGATAACCGCGTGAGCCGCGAGCTGCTCGAGTCATGGTTCTCAGGCCCATAGTCTATCAACAAGCGCAATGAACTCCCATTCTCATGTTCCGTGTTGAGGCATCAACTGAGCAGGTTCACGTGGGTGTCCAACACCTCCAATGACAGTGAGCCAAATTGTCGGGTCATTTTAACGCCCGCATCCAATATGGATGATGAAATCACGGTCACTAACGACTCGGACCGCCCAGCTATCATCGCATCAAGTACAACCCCGGCGGTGATCACAAGAGCCACTAATTGTAGCACGCATGTGATCACGTGGCCACTATGTACTGCTCACCTTGTGCTTATGTCACCCTTATCTACTAGTCTCTGATGATGGGTCCGAGTAAGAATCCGAAACATCGTGCCAATAAACTCCTTGTTCCAAGGATCACATCTGCTCTCTCTGAATTACTTCCTGGAACTCGCCTGTTAGCTTTTACCAGCGATAGTAATTGTGCTTAAAGGTCTACATTCCTCTCCCCTCAAACTGATCACAGCCGAGGAGTCGCTATCGCAGCAGCTTAAGTTATTCGGCAAGACCCTAAGCGCTACGACCTTCTGGCGTGGTTCCGTATGAGAAGAGAAATATTGCGAACCATTTGAGAGGATACTGTATTCAGTACAGAACTATCGGAGAAGGGGTTCGAAGAAGTTGGCAGCCGGACGAGGGCACGTCCGGCGCCGCGGCTGCGACGTCCCAAATGTGAGATCGTGCGCAGTCATCATAGGGCATCCAGCGAAGTCAGGTGAGTCAGCCTTGAAGATGACCGGACAGATTTGACAGCCGGGATTAGTGATGACCAGATAGCCACTGGTGCACACGTGGAAGTAGTCGCGGGAGGTTCGAGAGTTCGACTGTCGTTTTCGACGAGGTTCAGCGTTTCAACATGCGCACAGAGTCGGGCTACTACATCATCAATCTAAGTGGGGGAGGTGGCAGTTGTTACGAGGCAATCCAGGCTTGCGAGACCGCGAACGGATAAGGTACGACCAGCAGTTTAAAAATCCCAGCCATGAACACCGGTAAATAATGTAAAACGTTTGGGTTGCCGTTCGCGTCTGCAAGTCAGCCTTGGAGAACGTAAAAGTTCCGGAAGACAGCACGAATTTACTCGCTGTACCAAGTGAGAAAACCTGAGCCGGTTCCTATTTAAAGCTGCCTCTTCTCACTGCCAACACGAAGGCGATCTCACCTGGAGAATTTCGTTAATCTAAAAAAAGGAAGCTTGCATCCCTGAAAGCCAAATATGTTCGGAAAGAAGGATATCAGACGGCTCAGTGCTCGTGGTCTGTGGGAATGTAATGAAGAATAACCAGTACAGCAAAGCACCTAAGCCAAAGTTAGAGAAAGCATTGTTTTTGAGAATTGCATTAGTCAGGAGAGCAGAAGCTATGTTAACAAGTCTGAGTGAAAGAGGAAGGCGCATAAGAAAAGACAAAAGGCAACCAAGGCGACGGATTCAGATGCGTTCAAGCCACACACAGGCCAACAAATCAGTTGGATTTCTTTTCGGCCTCGTCTTCTTGAGCAGAAGGGACCGTTTCAAAAACAAGTCCACTTTCCTGAAGACGCTTGAGGTATCCGGTTTTCCAGAAAGCAGCCCCTGGCGAATAGACACCACCCCTGTAACGGTTGAAAATAATACAAGTGCAGAACAACTGATCGGTAAAGTGCAGGAAGTTGTAAGACGCGTACAACCGCAAATAAACAGAGGGCATGTGACCAGGTCGAGCAAAAATCACACAAGAGGTCACGTCGCGTAAAGGAAATTGCAGTAAGGATGGTATTGGTCAAAAATTGCTGAAAAGGTTGGTGACAATTTAAAAATAGACTTTAATCCCACTGGCACTCTCCTCCTGACACTATCAGATCACAAGAACAGTTTAAACAAACTTGAAAATCAGACATGCGTTAAACAATCACAACGATATCCGACGCACACCCGTGGGGCATGGCCAATCCTTCCAAGGGAAGACGAATTACACATGTAAGCCAGGCCAAACACAGTGTATAAATTGAGACAAAGGCTTACTCATTCGGCATTTTATCGAGGTCGCGCAGAAGCGTGACTGCCGCCTGAATGATGCAAATCGCGCAGGTTATGTAACCGGGATCTGGAAAGCAAAAGCACATTTAAGAGGCACATCACGTATGCTTGTAAACGAGACCCATAAGGGAGTCGCAACGTCGGTCAGACTTGTCGATGGTAAAGGTAAAACCAAGAAATACGACTTATTAGGCCGTCATTTGCCTTTCGTTTGCAAAATATTTATACTTTTACCTCATTCTAGAAAAACACCACAGGATTCATGGCAATGACAGTAGTAAACTTCTCTATAGAGAGTATGGCCAGGGGTACGCTTGGTTGCGGGTAATTAGGCATCATTTTAAAGGCCACTGAACAGAGCGCATCTTCGGCCCTCGAGGGTTGTGTTTGGGATCAGGTGTGCAGTGCAGTGCCTTCAGTATGTTACGAGTTTATGGCATCAACTAGTTTAAAGGATAGCCTAGGGAACATATTAACGGAAGGACCGCAAAAAGTCCAGCTACTGTCCCAGTTTTTTAGATCGTCTTTTACGGTGGAATCATTCGATAATAATCCAGAACTTGCAATGGGCGAAGATACGGCTGTCATTGAAACCGTAGCCTTTTCAGCCGGCAAAGTCAGACGGATCCTCAACCAAATCAAGCCAGACAAGTCTCCAATTCCGGATGGGATCCCTGGGCTGATACTTTAAGAACTATCAACCGAGCTAGCAATGGCTCTTTCATCTCTGTTTGCGCTGTCAATGAGAGCAGGGAGCTTGTCTTCGCCGTGGAAGACAGCCAACATCGTAGCAAGGTGGCAGCAAACAGCTTTAGGCCTGTAAGCTTGACATACCTTTCCTGCAAAACAATGGAAGTCCTTTTAAAGCGTGCTATGCTAAAATTTCGTGATAAAAATGACGTCTTACAAAATCTTTAGCATGGTTTTCGGCGAGGGCGCGCCTGCCTTTCAAACCTGCTGACTTCTCTCGAAGTCTGCTTTAGAAGGGGGCTTCGAAGTAGATGTAGTGAACACCGATTTCCGCAAAGCCTTTGACAGCGTGCCCCATCAACGCCTTTTACATAAACTGAGCGTCCTTGGCATTAGGGGGAAGCTTTTGAAATGGATAAAGTAATTTCTGATCCGTTGAAAACGCGTCTGTATCGGAGAGGATACATCGGACTGGGTGAACATGGTTAGTTGCGTCCTCAAGGCTCCGTCCGTGGTACCTTACTTTTCATCTTTTATTTAAATGAAAGTCTTCAGGAACTGAACTGCGGTAAGATCATGTTTGCCGATGACGTTAAGCTGTGGCAAGTCATTAAAAACCTGAGCTTTCAAGGCACCAATACTGCCAAAACATTTGCGAGTGCAGACTGGCAGATGGGTCAGTCTGATGTGCCCGGTGACGAAGTCTACGAGAAATTCGCATACAACCAGACTGGTGTGCAACAACGCACACACACACACACGCACACATGCACATTCAGTTATGAGAAAAATAATAGTCTCCATCAACCTCCACACAGATGAATACATGCGCAGGAAAGGGAATTTTTTTAGAAACAAAATCAGCACTCACTTGGTCCTCTTATACGTGTGATGAGTGTTTTGTTAGGTGGGGCCGATCGGTCCGAGGTGCGGTCATAACCCTTGGCAATGAACGTAGCCTCGAAGGAGCTGCTCTTTAGTTGTTGTCGAGTTGAGCCCTCGTGTGAGACTAGGCCGAATGTAAACAGGCCTGGGTACTACAGGGGAAAAATAAAGGTGAAGGACCTAGCCTTAGCACGCGACTAGTTCAAGAGATAGATCGGCATTCAAAACACGAAGCGAAGCTAGTCAGAGATAAAGGAAGAGCAGTGCATATAGCTGCACCCGAGATAGATCATCGGATATGGTTTTGTTTCGCACGTCGGGAAAACTGGCTACTATAATCAGGACTGTCAAGTAAGATCATAAAGGCACGGCCTAAGAACCTTACTTCATTAGATGGAAGCATTTGGGAATTATGAAAATCTACTGTAAAATGGTACTACACAAATTTCGTTTGTATGCCTAAACCTGAGCAGAATGTTCATTATCGAAAATACCTCGGATATACGTTTAGCACGTTCGTTGGATAAATTGTCCAAAAGTTCCGTGAAATCGGTCATGTGGTGAATTAGTCTCTGGCTTCCTTTTTTTCGAAATCCAGTTTTGGTATGAACTGGAAAAAGCTATCCACGAGACATAATGCCAGCAGTGCAAGGGACTGTCTTTCTAACTACCCTTCATAAAAATTTTAGTTGTCTTAAATTGCCACGGCCTTGATAATGCCAGTCTCCAAGATATTTGAAATAGTTATTATCGACTACAGACAACCAGCAGCGGCGTAAATGTAAAAAAACTGGCCACCTTCCCTCTCCAGTGATGAACATTGATTGGTGAAGGCTGAAACACCACCTGTCTGTTGTGCTAAGAATGCTCCTCCCGATGTCACCGATCTTCTGCAAGAGCTCCATGACCATAGTCCTCTGTCCTCCTGGCATAGAACAGTTTTTGCAGGACTTGCTGCTGAATTCTTAAGCGGAAGTCTTTATTTACGTCTCTGATACACCAGGGCGAAGATGGTGAAGTGCTGTAGCCGCAAACATCTGCCATGTCATGATAGCGCGCTATGGACTTTGGCCTTTTATGATTTAATGATTAACCAGACGGATGCCCAGACAAGCTTAAAGGTATTCACGAGGCAGGTTTCGCGAATGCCAACGCTTCGGATTCAAGATTTCACTTAGTCTGCAAATGGGCTGTACCGAAGATGGTAATCCGATAACTGCGGACGCGGTCAGTCAACAGTTAGGCTAACAGGCGGAATCCTTATAGGTATGGACAGACGGCATCCAACCAGGCTTCCATTCAGCCAGCTCGGCGCTTCTAGGTTGGCGCAATCAGATCATAGGACAGGTGACGAAAAAATGGCAAGGCCCCTAGACCTATTTAATCGAGTAGGAAGAGATAGTTCATGAATGTCACTGTTAAAGCCTTGGTAACACCTTGCCTTCTGAGAACGATAAAGACGTGTGACTTGTAACAAGGACCCTATCTTGGTGTTCAACTTTTATTAGGTTTACAAAAAATTAATGCGAAGAGCAAGGCCACATGACAGTATAAGTGTTGTACGTAGATAGTCAATAAAATACGCACGCACGAAACACGAGAAGCCGGTTGCTGGCACGACTGGGGGTATGCGTCAACAGCAGCGTTTGATAATGCTTTTTAAATGGCTAAACTGACAGGACGTGGGAGTCGATTGGCCAGCAATGTTTGGCCCAAATACTCGATCCTATATTAATCGACGTTCAAAGTTCAACTCCTTCTTACCTGGAATTCGGATGTATCTGGTTGATGACGACTAATAAGCCCGAAGTGACCATTCCAGTCTACCTTGTTTCATCAACAACACGCTCCAAGTATTCCGGGATTATTTGATAGTAACTTCTTTCGTCCTCCAACACCACCAGAGTTAGACAGGGCATATTTCAACACGAACAGGAAAGGCTGTCGTTCCAGTACTCCAAGCGCAAATCTTCAAAGGATTTCTCGAAATCTTTAAAAAGTCTTGCGGTGACAACGCGACATATTCTGTTGCCTGCAATGCCTAGGTTCGGGTTTTAATTTTGATTGCAGAGTCCCCATAACCAAGCTGCTTATTTTAATCAAAATAAGAAACCTTCCAAAAGATTGGATTTTTTCTGTGCAGAAAAGAGATAAGGGATAACGTGTCTTCTTAAGCTAGTGTTTAACTCTTTTGGTGGCTAAAGACTTATTTGAAATTGCAGTTTATAGGACGCGAGCTGCCGTCGAAAGAGCAAAATGAAGACATGGCCCGGATTTTAGGAAACCTTAATGCGCCCGGTTCTGCAATAAACTCGTATATCCGCCGACAGCAATTGGTCGCGTAATAAAGAAGTCTTAGTCCAATATTGTATCAGATCAAGAAGCTAACGAGGAAGGTTACCGGGCAGCCGTCCTAGATTGTGCTGTTTCTATGATCTTGCATCTAATTTCCTTCCCGTGTTAGTACTAGAGAATATTGCCGGTCCACCAACTTTACTCATACCTGCTTAGCCGGTGTGAGCAATCCCGCCATTCGGTGTGCATGAATAATACGACTTACGTAGTTCAACCAACCAGAGAATTTCTCTCAGCTTCGTGTGATTTTATCAAAATACTATCAATCCTTGTAGTTGGGGTAGTGTGCACAAGTAGCGTGAATGTCTGGAAAATTTACCTTCAAAAGACAGGACCGCATCTTCTCGAATTTAGCCAAGAAACCCAGAATCGCTCCCATGAGCAACACCAGGAGAGCAGTGAAGAGACTGGAGACACCAAAGTACGGTTTGAATTGCACCTATATGGATGTGCCGGAAAACAAAACACAATTTATCGTTGAAAGAAAAAGGATTTTTGGCGGCCGTAATCGAGTGAGACAATTCAGACTCGGGTAAGTGATGACATACGAAAGGATAAGTATCTTGTCTGAGAAAACAGAACCACTATGCATATTAAGCATACGACCGAGGTCAGACTGAGAAATGGAGTTCCTTCATAAATAAATTTAGAGTGTGAGATCCGTGAGAGATCAGTGCACTTAATCAAGCAATATCATCGATAAGTGATGAAACAAAAGAGACAACTAAGGATAAAAACCAGCCAACTGACTTCGCCGTCTTACCGGAAGGAAATGTCTACTTAGGACAATATTATCAAAAAATGAACCGCATAAGTGCACGCTTGAATGGTAAATAGACAATGAGCAAAGTAATGATAGGGGGTAGCTTGCTAATCAGGACAAGTGGGCTTACTTCTCGTTGCATACCTCAGACATCATTTTAATTATAGTTAATAGAAGTTCATTTTCACTTATTGTGTTAGCAGCATCACCAGTAGCAACAGAAGTAGTATTAGTGGTTGTGGTAGTAGTAGCAGTAGTAGTAGTGGTGGTAGTAGTAGCAGTAGTAGTGACAGTAGTAGTGATGGCAGGGGTACTTGTAGGAGGAAAAAGAAGCGAGGAGGAGGAGGAACTGGATTTCCATGTTCATCGTCAATAAATGAAGGTCCTGGTCGCGAAAATACACCAAATATTTCCTCGTTTTTCAGTCCTCATTTGAAGACTAAATGTTGGTCAGTTCTCGGTGAGGCCTATAATTTGGCTCTCCGTTACTTATTTGTTCCCCCAATGCAAGGTTGAAGTCCTTAATCTAATGTTCAAAAATAGTATGGAGGCGAAACACGTAGCTGGGTTTTTAGGTAGTACTACTAGGTAAATTACACAACGAGCACACAAACGGGAATGACATCAACAAATAAGCCTTTTCTGTAGCCTAGTACTAAAATCCTTAAGGTGCTAGTAGTAGTAGTGATAGAATTAGTACTAGTAGTAGGCGTAGTAGTAGTATTAGAAGTAGTAGTAGTATCAGCAGCAGGAGCAGTAACAGTGACAGCAGTAGTGGTGGCAGGGGTAATTGTAGGAAGAAGAAAAAGAAGATGATGATGATGAGGAGGGGCTACATATTTCCGTGTTCTTCGTCAATAAATTGAGGTACTGGCCAAGAACACACACGAAAAGTTTCCTCGTTTTTTTCAGTCCTCATTTGAAGACTAAATGTCGGTCAGTTCTCAATGAGACCTAGAATTTGTCTCTCCGTTCCCCAATGCAAGGTTGAAGTCCTTAAAATAGTATGGATGTAATACCATGATATTTTTTATACATGCCTGTTCTCTTTTACTGTCAATTACAAGAAAGTTAAAACGTGACAATCGCAAAATAACGGACAGGGCAGGAAACCACAAGATTAATCGGGGATCGGACTTGAAGCCTCAAGAGCCCCCGACAACGTAAACCAAATACGAATCTTAGTAGGCTATCTTAATGTGACTTAAGGACTTAAATCTCAAAAGTTGCAGTATTAGATAGGCAATGCAAGAATCACTGCACGGCAGATAGAGAAAGGGCAAAAGTTACCAAATTCGCGATTTAATCGCCTTTAATTTGGTTAAACTTAAAATTTTGCAGTACTGGATACGTAAAAGTTACCACTTGGAATAATAATAAAATGCGAGAATCCCTGGATGGCGGACACAGAGAATTTATTTACCGGATTCGCTATTTCCTTCTTCGAATGCAAGTAACGTTGGCTTCGATAGACGACAGACTGATCACATCCAAGAAATGGCAAGCACCAGGCGGACACAGTATTGTCAAAGAAGAGCATCCCTCTAGAAGAAAAAGCAACCTGGGAAATGCGCAGCAATCACCCTACGGAAAGGGATAACTCGAGATTGACTGAAAATGGACCAGGGTTGCAAGAACTATGAGAAATACACAAGTGGTGGGCAAATTAATGCTGTGGGAAAGGAGGAGAGACGTGTACCAACTCTGAAACTAGACCTGCTTTTCTGACGATGGGCAGGAGGTGGAAGAGGGCATGGATAAAGCTTCTTTCGAATTTCGGCCACCTCATTGCGCTGGCCAAAACTGTTCACCGCCGATTCCCAAGTCCCAAAGTGAATTTTGCCGGTCTAGAAGGAAAAAAATAAAACACATGATTGGTTTCATCGCACAGGCTACCGTGCATGTGCGCCTGGGTTTGTCTAATATGGGACAAGGTGCTGTATTTAATAAAAGCGATTAGGAAGCCTAAAAGCGTAAACCGCTTTAAAAAACGAAACAGGTAAGTTTGCGATTGAGAAGAGTACGACGCTTGGGTTATATGCAAGCCGCTCTCTCCTACCAAGCAAATAGCTGTGCCGACCGCTATAATTCCCCCGCTAGTCCTGCTAGATTGCCGTCCCATGCAGTTTGTTTGCCTGCCAAGCAACAAGAGAAGTAGCCTGATCGAACATCCACCAATTTTTCGATAAAATATTGGATAAAATACTCGGTGAGGTACGACCAAAGGCCACCAGGTATACCGTACCTGCTTGCACATTCATACACCATATGGGTCTGTACGACCGCTATTGTATAGACGATGATAATTAAACATCACCCATAACCCACGCCACACTAGTACGCACCCACTTAACCTGCATAAGTACCCAGATAGTTGGATTATTGCAGTCAACGAGGCCTACCGCTAACCCAAGAGTGCAGTAGTAAATTTTGCGCTATCTACCTCATTCAGCCCTGAAACGTCCATTGTGTTCCGGTAACGAAATCGGCCTGAGCACTGTATCTGATGAAATCAAGATCACGCCTACATGCACCATACTTCGACGGATATCCAAATCCAAGTGAGCGATTCTTTAAAGAAGGATCAGGTTGAAAGAAAGTTTGCAGTAAATAGCCGGTGAAACCTGACCATCAGTCCCGAGAAACCCCTAGTTATCCGGCCAGCTGACAATCTTCCGAGCCTATTTTTCCCACTATAAACCAAATAAACATTTGAACCATCACAACGCATCAACAATTGTGCATTGAAAGATTGTCCACTGATTGCATAACTAGGTTCTACTCCTAATTGACAGTCAGACTCCTTCTAAAGGTGCCCATTAGGGCATTCTTGTTTGTGAGATTCGAGACGCCTGAATGACAGCAGGTACACGTTAACCTAGAGGCGTAGCCGGTGTTTTGACGTGTTAACAAGTGCACCCACGACTTTAACAGGTCACGACAAGGTGGGGGGCGCTAAAGGAGGGGTTAAGTCTGCTGCAATCCAAGCAATTAATCAGCGCACCCCCTTGATGCGCGCAGGTCAACAAATTTCCTTATATCAGTTCGAGACTACTAAACCCACCATTTGTAAGGGTACGAAAGTTCGACCGTCGTGTCCCACAAGAGCCACCGTAAGCTCCACAGCATAATGGCGCAGGTACGATGACTTGCGTGTGGATTACTTTTAAGCGATAGTAGACTTGCACTGCAGCTACTGCACTCTCTCCTCTCTAGCCCACCTTTGCCTGGTGTCAACAGAGTCAAGAACGAGGGCGGGAGGGCTGGAGTGACATGGTCTTGTACCTATGCGTGCCAACACGCTCTCCTCCCCCAATTGCGGCAACCCGAAAAACACCTGCCGTGGTGCCTGGTGCAAGTTCACGCGCTGAAACTAAAGTTCAAGTGGTAAAACCTAACGTCGTGCTGCATTCGCACCTTGTCGATAGATTCGTCATTCAATCACCGGTACAATGTCGTTCGAAATCCCTTAGCATGCACAATAAAAGTGTTTTGGCTCAAAAAGGGGCGTCAAAAAAGTTGCGCAGTTATACAGCGGCTAAACTAACGTACTGCAGGCAACGAAGTGGAAGTCAGCTATTTTTTAAAATCAAATATTTGCGCATCGCTTCTACGCCTGTGCTGAACTTGCAGACAGTGTTCGCCAAATTTTTCTTCCATTTTGAGAATGGGCATGGCTCGGACGAGAAATCGACTGTCATCCTATTTTTGGTGTGGAAGACTATGACCTCAAGTAATTCGTGTAGATAAACAAAGTTTCAGTACGTGGATTTTAACTGCACCGATATATATGTTTGTGTTTCCGGTCCCAGCTGGTGATCGGCGTTATACTAGGCTGAATGAAGGCAAGCAAGCCCGAAAAAGTTCTGTATCGTGTTACCCTCAACTCTATATATCCGAATGTTCATGAATATGCAAGGCCCAGGTAATTGTATAGAAAAAGACGGTAAGGCGTTCTCTGGGGCCAGGTGTTTATTCATCTGACGTTTCGAACTCTCACACGAACCCATCGTCAAGGAATAAAGAGACTGTACAGCTCACTGCATATTTGAATCACCTCTGCCGAGTATGACCTTCATCAGCATCATTGGTTTGTTCGCGCAGGGCTTGATATGTAGCTGGCGGATCAATATGTCTATTGATCGATTATGCGGTCGAGTGCCACGCTTCCTGCAGCAAACGTGACATTCGGTCGTCTGACTCACCCAGTATTCTCACGCCGCCAATGTCAAAGTCGTGCACTGGCCAGGACGCGTGAGCAGCTACCAAGGAAAGTCTCACAGCGAGTTCATGCTCGTGCAAACCCGTTTGTCGGTTTCGCCAACATAATTGCATTGACCACAATGGCAGTCTAGCCGGTAAATGACACCGAATTTTCGGTTAAGGGGGATTGGGTCTTGAATTGGATATGCTGGGAGTTTTGTTGAGAAATACCGGCGAGAAGCTAAGAGGATAAATCCGAAGGGACAGCCAAAACCGAAGTGCTGGCGATCAGTACGTAACATAGCTGGCGTATCTGAAGAATTCACTAGACTAGTGAGCGAATTTGGGATTGGCGTGGCTCACAGGCTGGAGGCGACAAGCAACCGGCAACGCATGCAACCTAAAGACCTAATTTCTGGTAACCAAATATCTGGCGTCATTTACCGGATAGACTGCCATTGTGGTAGAGCCAATTATGTTGGCAAAACCGGCAAAAGGGTTCGCACGAGAATGCACGAGCATGAACTCGCTGTGAGACGGAAGGATAAACTTTCCTTGGTAGCCGCTCACGCGTCCTCACCAGGGCACAAGTTCGACTTTGGTAGCGTGAGAATACTGGGTCAGGCAGACGACCGAATCCCAGGTGGTCCACACTTGGGATTGGGTATATATATATATATATATATATATATATATATATATATCAGTAGGTTAGATTAACTCTTAGCTGGGCTGTCGGAATTCCTGGCTTGCACTTTTTTCGAACAATAACGTCCAGCGACAGAATGCTGGAAAGTTCTCCTGTCGCAGTACAGAACGTTGGAAGCTGCAGCAATAACAGCTGAAGAACAATGAACCGCGAAAAAGGCCACCATGTAAATATGTTAAGCCGATATGTCACTGGAGGGCATGCTAGGATAACGAATGAAATTATAAAAAGAAGACTTGGTAGCTGAAACAAGAATTTTATTCGGCTGACGCTACTTACTCACACTCGAACCCATTATCATAGAGAGTTTCAGCTTCGAACGGTGGACGCACAAGGGTGGTAATATTTACAAAATGTAGTTGTTGACACCGCAAAATTAGCGGTTCCCGCATTTATAACAGATGACCGAGCCCATAGATTTGGTAAGGAAGAGACGCCAGCTATCAAGTTTCAACTTGTTCGATGGGGTCAAGCGATATCACATTTGACAAAGCCGAAGTTCTCAGGTGACAATGGTGAGTCACGAGCTGTCTGAATCATGGTTCTGTGGGCCTCTATCTAGTAGCAGTGGCAATGACGCTACTCAGTGCCGAGACTTTGCCAGGTCAGAATAATTTGTCACGCGGAGAGCACGTGGAAGAACAGTTTTCAATGCTAGAGCCGGCGGGTCCAATGGCGGAGTATTCACTCGATCGATAAACAGCACGGTAACAAGTAATCAATTTCCGTACAGTGAGCAACCATTTGTGTTGGATGCGGAAGCTGCTAACCTAATAGATATGCTGTGACAGCAACTACGTCCTATAAATACCGCAAATCTGGTGCGTCCATTGTTTATCCGATGTTGGGCTCGCGCATGAATACCAAGCACCCGGCGAGAAAAATTAATGGTACAGTGATCGCATCTCCGTTTTCTGAACTGCATTCTGGAACTCAAATTTTCGCTTGTATGAAGGGAAATTTTTCAAGTGCAGCGCAGTATTGAAGTTAATGGTCTTCAATCGACAGTTACGTTGTTGGTAAACCCGTTTAGGTGCTACGAACAATCGCTATATGCTCAATCCTCGGTAGAAGGGACAACGGAAACAAATTTTCGGTGGCTCAAGCTGCTGCTTCACAACACAACTGTTGCGTAACTAATTTGAAGGTGTAAGATTATCATGAGCAAAAGGAACTTGATTAAGTAGGCATTATGAGTTAGAGCTTAAATAATGTATACCTCTCAGGCTTTCCACCACTCTAGAATTTTTAAGTGACCATAAAAACTCACCTCTCCAGAAAACCTGAGTATGCTCTCAATTTCGTTGACTTGTCCGGGAAAGTTTTCCATGGTGTACTGTACACCGACCTCAGAAGGAACAGAGTCAAAACCGCACGCGCCTATGATGAAGACTCCCTTTTCCTTGGCCCTCTCATTGAAATTCAGTTGAGTCGACTCTAGAAACTGTGAATCACATAATAAACAGAGGGCTGAATTCACGGAAAACCTACCACTGGCTCTCCACTGATGTCAAGATGGTGGGCCTCCCCATCAAGGCATGCGGTGACAACTTCTTCACCGTATAGAGCGTACTACCAAAAGCAGGGTTAGTGGGGTGTAAAGGAGGCAACAGTTACCGGTCCAACGCAGTTGAGGACAATGCGCGCCTGTTTTGCCATCTCGAGCAGAGATTCCGGCCTTTCTAGGGATGCCTGTACTCGAGGTATGCGTCGCACGAATTCAAGACCTATAAAATCCAGGTATTCCAATTGGAATTATTATGAATAAGATGGAAAAGGGATTCATATTAAACTCTAACTGCATGCAATGCTTGCAAAAATGAAAAACTCAATGGGCTGAAGTAATTTTAACAGGTGAGGTGCGTACTACGGCTGTATTGGGACTCAGACCGGAGCTGTTGGGGGTGATCAGCTTGACGAAAAATCGTATAGGGCAGCCAAGGACATACGCTTCCATTACGGTCGCGCACAATTCGGATATTAAGCACTTCCAAATGAATAGCCGAGTTAATGTACATTAAGCTGTCGACTAACACTGAGAAAGACTGCTTGACACTCAAATTTGCTATAATAAATATCGTCTCAAATATATACTTGCACTTTCGGGTTCTGAGTGAATGCCCACGTGTAAGCCATGGCAGACAACCCCCTCGGATCCGGACAAATCTTCATGTGCCATGGCCGAAAGACTGACACAGGATATTTCGATACCGTATAGTGGCCATTGAATATAGTTCGGTGAGCGAAGGATGTAGAGTGCAGTTTTAAAGCAGTAAAAAAGGCACAGATATCACATCAGCAAAACGCTTGTTAGAGAAAGGGAGTTAAATACCTGATGAATCGGCAACATTCGCCAGCAATTTTTCCAATTTGGTGTCGGAGCGTCCAGCAACGGCCCAAGTGATGTTGGAGACGGTGGCACAATATTGAGCCAATTGTTCCACCACCACTGACCCGGTGTAACCAGTTGCACCGAATACAACGATATCGTATACTTTGGATGACATGAGTCTCTGTAAAACAAGTAAAAAATAAATTTACAAAAGTAAGTGACTGCAAACAATACTTGCACCTTTGTAAGTAGTCCCTGCACCAGAAGTGCGGGTCTTGTCTTGGAAAGTACATTTTAGATCGTCCATAAATGAATCAAACCACACTTTCTAAGACTACTGCGAAGAAACCCTTAGACAGATAAGAAGAACAGCATCGTCAGTTGGGGCCCTTTTAGCCGCCTGCATTAAGTGCTTCTGTCAAAGTCTGTCTGTCAACAGTGATGGAAGATAGTGTGTTCGCTCCAAGGCTATAATTTGGAGAATTTAATTTTACACTACAAATATTCAAAGTCGCAACAACGCTGACAGTAACTAACGAATTGAGTGTCTGCTGTTGGTAATAATAGCTTTTGGTTTATCTCGAATCGTGATCATAGCTATGGTGCCCGGACAACCAAAAATAATGAATTTTCTGTGGAGATCTGGCCCGAATTCTTAAATGTGCGAATCGTTGTGTGCCACGTTAGCACTTTGAATGACGGAGACTAGATGCGCTTCACGGACAGATAAAAATACTCTCGATACTAAATGTGCGAATCGTTGTGTGCCACGTTAGCGCTTTGAATGACGGAGACTAGATGCGCTCCACGGACAGGTAAAAATACTCTCGATACTATACAGCCATAAACAACAGCACATAGGCAGACCAGTCTTTTGCCACTCACTGCCTTCAAAGGAATGTTACCGATGAGAACAGTTTGTGTTGGCGATAGTCGCCCAATGTAATGTAGACGTGAACTGAAAACGGTTCAATAGTTGCTACTACCAGGTATAATATCGAGAAACGAAATTGATGTTTCAAGTCCCTCCAGAAACAGCGTGGCATCTTAAGTTTTTTGGGTGGTTGCGTTCCAGTTCCACTCTTATCAACGAATGAATCATGTTTCTTGTACTTCCAGTCAGTGTCATCGGGTGACTGCCTTATTCTCTATGTTGGCCAAGGTTACAAAGCACCGACGAAGGGTTTGTTTCCGTTGCAAAAGCAACTGATGGCATAGAGCCAAAACTCGTCAACGTAAGTAGTTTGACTGGGACCTACAGAAAAAAAGCTTTGATAAATGGAAGTGTAAGGTGACCCCACAATGGTCAAGTGCCGAACTTTTGCTGTCGCCAAGAATTTCATCCAACGAACAATGATAAGGCGAAGCTATAACTAGGACTAAAAAAGCTAGCATAGTCTAGGCCGATTTTCTAGCATCCTCTATGTTGCATGGGTGCATGGCTGCAATAAGACAGGTTGCAAAATTGCAATTGCTCGAGACTGATGAAAAATGTACGATTTATATAACGAATGCTTATGGGAAATCGCAAACAAAATGATATGATATGTGCAATGACGAAGAACGCCGGCGCTTAAAAACCCTACCTTACTAAACTGGTAGGTAGAGAGTGATTTTTCAAAACTGTCGGTGGTTATGTAACGTAGGTTTCTACCCGGCCTATGGAGCGTGTCGAAAATTACGAATGGTCAACGATAATGGTGGATTGTCATAATCCATAAAACTATCAATTTTAACCAACCCATCACACATCATTCGCTAACATTCAGAGCATTCAGAAGTAAACTAAATCACGATATCCCTGCCCAGTGCATTGGGGATTAAAATAGAATGAATGTTCTGCTCAACTTAAGGTCCTGGTTTCCAGTTCTGATAAATAACACGGAGCGAAATCCCACAATTAAGGTTGTCACTGTCGAGAAGAGACCACATTACCGATAGAGGTAGTAGGAGGCCACCTAATTTGTATTAGCAACCAACACCGAATTGCAGTGGTAACCAGATGATGACACTCAAAGGCTAGCGGATTGGCTCCTTCAACCATGGCAGTCTAATTGTCAAACTCGAACATTCTCTGACCCATGCCAACGCCAACATCTCATAGGTTTCCCACTACTAAATGCAAAATGCCTCTAAAGCCTTCTACAGCCTTCAGCTACTTCTTATCACTCCAATCAGTGAAAAGAAGAGGCTAGATGCAGGAAGGTGTCGTGAAGAAGTAGACAAGACCACTGGAACAAGAGCTTTATTAACCCAACGTTTCGGATTCTCACTCTGATTATGGAGTCGACTGAGAATCCAAAACTTCGGGCTAATAAAACCCTTGTTCTAGCAGTCGTGTCTCTTTCGCGAGTGTTTAGTACTTCACGCAGTTGATCTCCGATCGCACTGTAATTACCTAAGCCCGAGCAAGAATATGTAACCTCACACTCCGATAAATTAGACTTCAGAAAACCTTGACGATTAGAAGTCAGATGCCTCATATTAAACGAGTTAAGCTTGCTCCCATACACCCATGGGAAGATATAACTGTGCTATCTATCAATTATGACCACAAGAGAAGCTAATTTCAGGTGATCAGAAAAGACTGCTTGGGGGCATCAAAAATAAAGTAAGATCTAAAAAAAGACAGGAATTGTACGGGGAGAGGATCATAATAGACAGCCCAATGACCTGTTCACAAAGAGATGGAGTTCACATCTTTGACCGTCTGCTCTTCCCACGGATGTTCATCAACTGGGGCTAATTAAAATTTTTACTGGCCACAGATGTGCGTTGTTTTATGGGTTCGGGGCCACAAAAGTTGCACAGAATGCGGCTTAACTGAGGTTTTAAACGACTCAGCAGTAGACATGTTTGGACGTGTACCGTTTATACATGCCTGGATTCCCGATGGAAAAATTGGCTTTTTGCTAGTAGATTATTAGCTTCCCTTTCAGAAACTTGTCAGTAAGTTGATCAGCTTATGCTTACACAGCTAACAACGGAGCGTGAAACTATTAGTGTCTAGTGTGAAATTCATTGATCAACGAGGGGCCTGTCTTGATTGCGTACAAGCGTAATACGAATCATTATTTATACAAAAGCAGTCCTGCCTTTCGCGTCAACCGCTAAGGCGTGGTGATAGCAAATCCTATTGATCTTTGAATTCATGCACGCACAGCTGTCAGTTCGAAATTACAGGTCAGTGGTTGACACACGACCACGGTCGAGGCAACGAGGGCTAAAGCGTTGGCCACAACTTCAAGTTCTTGGGAATCAGACACCTGATACCCGAACTGCCACTGATATGGAGAGTAATTTCGATCTCCAGACTGTCTGATCCAATTTGTTTTGATTCAGTTGAGTCGGTTTGGATAAGAGGGTTTAGCTCATCCAATGCCAATTTTGCAGCAAAAAAAGAAAATAATGCAAATGGGAGTTAAAGTGGTGATTCACGCAATTCAGAACCTGAGTCATGATAACGTTACTCGCTGGGTGACGGGGAAGTGTTGGTCCTACGAACAGCTGCGAAGTAATTGACAGCCTTAGGCAAGAAATTTGAAAAATCAAGAGCAGATATGGAAAAAAAATTCAGAATTTATGCAGGATGGCCACCATGTCATACGGCAAATTTGACGGTAAATGGGAAAATGCAAGGTACATCGACAAACGCTGAGGATTATACCTACATCACAGTGTTCTGCACGTGTTAAAATTGCAAACAATTCTGAGTAAGTAATTACTACGGCTGACCGCATAGAGTTTGCTCTACAGGCATATTACTTAAAGTCATTAACGCAATTTCCTCACGTTTGGTTTCCGCAAGAATTTCTGAAACCGTATAAAAACATGGAAAAATGCGACGGCCACAATGAATAGTCAGTTAACCACCAGTAAGAAAGCAAAATGATGCTAATTCCACAGCGATCGGATAGTGTATAAGCTATGGGTGAAATAACTGGTGAAGTCAGCTGATTTTTTTCATGCCCAGTTAGGAGCAGTAATCAGATAGCACAGCCAAGAAAACATTTTATCAATGCAAGGACAATCCACGCTCGGCGGAGACAGCAGTCTCCGTTAGTATAAGGTGAGTCGAAGTTGAGGTTGTTAACATAACTTGTAACGCTTTACGAATTGGAAGGGATTGTTTGAATGAACAGAACACTCTTTGACGCGTTATCCTGTTTGCTACACTCCACGTCTTCAGTCGCTACAGATTTATAACATTCCGCGCTCAAAGTGACTTTGACGACACCTTTATCATTCCAATTATACGCACTCCAAAGACAACTCAAACATCAGAGGCAATAATCTACGTAATGCCTAAGACAATTTCTTCGTGATACAAAAAGAACTGAGCTGCAAAAAAATTATAACGCGAATATACTGTAACATGGCATTCAGTTTATAGACCCACGAAGGTATAGAAAGGAGAGGGACCTGGCAAAAGTATTTTGAATAAGCGGGGACTAAACAAATGTCATGCACAGCCGTAAACCAAGACACCACGACACGCTTTTATTTTCTCCTGTACGTGCAATTAATTTAAGTACTTGGTTTAAACACCCTCTCTGTCCGGCTCGCTCTCAGTACTCTTTTCGATTGTATTTATAGCCGTTTTTCAATAATAAAAGTGAAATATCATAATTTCGTTAAACAATATTTCGATTAATTCTAACCAGCTCTTTACATTTATGTCACTGTGTAACTCAGTCAAATATGCGGGTAAGGAGATCAATCCTGATCGATCCCTTCCCTGGACATGCTTCTGAGTAGAAGGCTTGACGGGAGTATTCGATGTAGTTTCTATCGAAGGAAGATATGGTCTGGACTAAAACATGGACTGTGGGAGTTTTGTACCACGGAACGTAAGCGTAATTTAGTGCACTGTCGGATACAAAGAGTGAGAAGGGTTTGCTCAGTCGATAGCATTGACGAAGAGCTTCAGGTTTTAGAAAGCACGTTTAACCGAATGGATATCCAGATATATTTATTGATAAGAATATGACCATAACAACAACTATTCATCAGGGTCCGATTTCAAGGGGATGCAGCAAGTGAACACTTATGAAGGCGCCTAAGCCAAGCTGTGTCAAGCACCTTTCCTAGCAGCTGATGCCTATGTTCTGGTCTTGGCTACTCCATCCTTTACAGAGGAAGCAAGGAAAAACTGCCAGCCCAGATCACTTCAATGCTCATTTATTCTTTCACCTCCTCCTGTGGGGCAGAATATGTATATTGGTCACACGAGCCGGCTCTTGAAAAAAAGAGTACGTGAAAACCTTCAGCATGGTGAGGAAAGGAACAGATAAAGAACAAACACAGCTCTTAGCTCGCGCAAATGGTAGACACAGGCCATCGTTTAGATGCTAAAGAGGTCTTCCGGGTAATTTACAAAGTCCCAACAACCTATTCAAAATTCATTGGTCAGTGTCTGTTGGCTGTAAGAGAAGCAACTGCAATCAGGCTACGCAAACCAGTTCTGTGCACTAAGAAGAACTTTATACAGGCACCGCAATAATCGTGGCCGTAAGCCAACCAATTCAGCAGCCCACATCTAATTACCTGTCTCGGTGGCCACCATTCGTCTGACCAAGATCATAAAACGGACCAAAATTTTGTTTCTTTCCCCCTCCCTCCCCCAGAACGACAACCGTACAATATGTTTTACTTCCCAGCCTATTTGACTTAGTTACACAGTGAAATAAATATAAAGGCCTGATGGGGATTTATCGAAAGCTAACGTATGCTCACCAAATTGTCTTTTGAATTTTTAAATGGGAATTTTCGCAATTCTAATTCAATATTTCTAAAAAAATGCATTACTACTCTTTCAACAGTGTTGTACGCACTTGGTTCTTTGTACTTAAAAGGAGTTTCTCTTTTTATCATTTGCTCATCGTAGAGGAAGAAATCAAGCGGTTGGAAATATAGAGAGAGAGAGCGGGGCGAGGGAGGGAGGGAGGCCACTAGACAGCCCGTGATAAGATTTCTGTATTTTTCTGGTATTTTGAACATTGGAAACTTTGACAGAGGCATCAGAGAATAGCAGATAACGTAGGGTTCAATTTCGAATATAAGGAAATTCTCGAATGTTAAACAGATTTCTTGGATTCCTGCCAAAACTATTAGCTTAATATTTGACAATTTATTTGTGATTCTAACTCTTTATCAACTGCACACATCAGAAGTTATTGCATTAAACAATGGTGAGAAATATACGGTTTTAGACTAATTAAACCAAAAAAGCCTCTAAAGTTCTTGTAGATTTACCTTAAACGAACCGAATCTAAAGATATATTCTAGAAAAAGAGCTGCAATTTTTTAAGTACACATAATTCCCAGCCAAAAATAATTTGCAGTAGTTAAATTAATTTTTAATCCTGCAAAGCTTCTTTTCTTAGTATATTTTCAGTCTTAACTCGTCACCTAGATGATTTACGCATACAGTGCTTTGCTTAAAACATATCTACCAAATTGTTCATCTTAGTAGGTAATGGTTATTCGAGGCCTCAGCCGATCACTAGTGGCGTTTTTCAATGCACGGTTCTAGGTCCCCTTCTCTTCATTCTGTACATAAATGAAATTTCAACTTTCACTCACAAATTCACAAAATTTCGTTTACGCTGACGATCTCAAGTGCATTTATTCATTTTCTAAAGACACTGCCAATAGTTGCGTTGATAAAATCAACACTGATTTAGTTATGCTCTCACGTTGGAGCTGTACTTGGCAGATGGAATTTCCTCCATCCAAGAGCCGTTTCATGTGTTTTGGCCCCGCCAAGCTTCCTGGATGCCCAGTATTTCAAAAATAGTACACTTTTAGAACGATCAACCATAAAAGACTTAGGTCTAAGTTACACGAATAAGCTAGCATTATCGCCTCATGCAGATCGAATTTCTGCAAAGGCTGCACAGACTGC